>JBBPBX010103069.1:0-11942 GCA_038048925.1 Garcialebias charrua | reverse complement strand
ATACACAGGCCCCCGCCGGAGCCCGCTGCACCGACGTAGCCCCAGGGCCGGTCACCGAGGCTCGGGCACCGGGGACGCCCATCCCTCAGGCCCAGACCCGACAGGACCAGAGGACCCGAGCCCCACCAGGCAGCCACCAGGCCGAGCCGACAAGCGCCCAGCCCCAGATGTGAGGGCCCCAAGCACGCCCGCAGGCAGAGGAACACCTACCAGGGGGCCACGTGGCAGGAGCGCGACACTAGGTAGCCTCAGAAGTATCAGAGAGGGGGCAGTCCAAATCCCAACCTGACACTTAAAGGAGAAATGAAAAGTGTTTTTAAGCTAATAGTAGTCTAATGAAAAGCATAAAATAAGCTTGTTGAGAAAATTTCACAAGTCAAAAATGTCATCCTAACTCAAATTTAGACTTTGCAAAGTGAAAAAATTCTCATCTGGTGTTTTTGACCCCCCTCCCTCTGCTTGCTCTCCGTCCCCTGAATATGACATAGGCAGTGCAATGGTCGTCCCTCATACAGTAATATTAGTGTGTGTATCTAGTATTTTTTCAACTTTCATCATTTTGTAAACCGCCCCCTAGCTTATAGACTGTAGTTATGTTATCATTCACAAGAGTTTGTATATATTTTTTTGTTTATGTAGTGTTTTGTAGTTCTGTTTGTGTTAATAAAAAAAAAAATCTAGTAGTGGACAAAAAGGTTTCAGTGTGTAGCAATTAGGGATGCAGCAAAAAAAATCTATTTTTTAAAGAATCAAGATTCTTAGTCCTGGCGATTCAGAATCGATTCTAAAAGCCCCAAAATAGATTTTAAAACTTTTTTAAAATTTTATATTGTATTTTTACCGCTCCTGTGCATTCGGCCGCTGTAGAGGTGGTTCTATATTTTTTAAAACACGACTGACTCTGACTCTGACTGGACTTATTTTAAGCTTATGAACCACATGTTTGTATTGTAAATTCTTTATTATTACAGCGTTGTATGTCTGTATATACTGTATGTCTGTATATATGTCTATATGTCTATATGTCTGTATATATATGTCTGTATGTCTGGATGTATGTCTATATGTCTGTATGTCTGTCTGTATGTATGTATGTTATTTGTACTTTTCTATTTTGTTGCACGTATGTTTAGACTTTTTCTACAGACTATGAAAAAGGTAAAGTATTTTTTAAGTAAGTATAAAACGTCTCCTGCTACTCCCTTACAATGATCATACTAATTAAAAAAGTTACTAATTAAAGACTAACCCCAAATAAAAGTGAGTGATTACTCATTTTCACTGAAGAATGAAATCATTTGTTGTTGTTGTTTTTTGCCATTAAATACAAATGTTTTAGATAGTAAGAATGGAACTTTATTTTAAGTTTAAAGAAACAATTATTCCATCCATCCATCCATCCATCCATTTTCTTCCGCTTATCCGGGGTCGGGTCGCGGGGGTAGCAGCCTAAGTAGGGAGGCCCAGACTTCCCTCTCCCCAGCCACTTGGAGCAGCTCCTCTGGGGGAATCCCAAGGCGTTCCCAGGCCAGCCGAGAAACATAGTCCCTCCAGCGTGTCCTGGGTCTTCCTCTGGGTCTCCTCCCGGTGGGACATGCCCGGAACACCTCACCAGGGAGGCGTCCAGGAGGCATCCTAACCAGATGCCCGAGCCACCTCAACTGGCTCCTCTCGATGTGGAGAAGCAGCGGCTCTACTCCGAGTCCCTCCCGGATGACTGAGCTTCTCACCCTATCTCTAAGGGAGAGTCCAGACACCCTGCGGAGAAAACTCATTTCAGCCGCTTGTATCCGAGATCTTGTTCTTTCGGTCATAACCCAAAGCTCATGACCATAGATGAGGGTGGGAACGTAGATTGATCGGTAAATTGAGAGCTTTGCCTTTTGACTCAGCTCTCTCTTCACCACGACAGACCGGTACAGCGCCCCCTTCACTGCGGACGCTGCACCTATCCGCCTATCGATCTCACGCTCCAGTTTTCCCTCATTCGTGAACAAGATCCCGAGATACTTAAACTCCTCCACTTGGGTAAGGACCTCCTCCCCGACCCGGAGAGGGCACGCTACCCTTTTCCGGCTCAAGACCATGGCCTCGGATTTGGAGGAACTGATCCTCATCCCGGCCGCATCACATTCAGCTGCAAACCGCTCCAGCGAAAGCTGTAGATCACGAGCTGATGAAGCCAATAGGACCACATCATCTGCAAAAAACAGAGAAGCGATTCTAAGGCCACCAAAACGGATCCTCTCAACACCTTGGCTGCGCCTAGAAATTCTGTCCATAAAAGTTATAAACAGAATCGGTGACAAAGGGCAACCTTGGCGGAGTCCAACTCTCACCGGAAACGAGCCTGACTTACTGCCGGCAATGCGGACCAAGCTCTGACACCGGTCGTACAGGGACCTAACAGCCCATATCAATGGGCCTGGTACCCCATACTCCCGGAGTACCCGCCACAGAACCCCCCGAGGGACGCGGTCGAATGCCTTTTCCAAGTCTACAAAGCACATGTAAACTGGTTGGGCAAACTCCCACGCACCCTCCAGGACCCTGTTGAGGGTGTAGAGCTGGTCTAGTGTTCCACGACCAGGACGAAAACCACACTGCTCCTCCTGAATCCGAGGTTCGACTATCCGACGGACCCTCCTCTCCAGAACCCCTGAATAGACCTTACCAGGGAGGCTTAAGAGTGTGATCCCTCTATAGTTGGAACACACCCTACGGTCCCCCTTTTTGAATAGGGAAACAATTATTATTATAGCCAATTACAGAATTTAGTTTAAGTTAACAGATTTAACTCACTAAGAAATTACCCACAGTTAGACCTTCCCCAAACCACAATTGGCTCATGAGATCCAAGTTAGCCTTGAAGTTTTATTTAACAATTTGCAAGTTTTTTGGTGTCCAGTTCTTCTCTCAAAAGACTACGGATTTCCGGAACTCCTTCAGGAGGAGTTGCCAGTGATGCCAGAAGTGAATCCCGCCTCAGACTATCCTGCTAGAGATGGCTGGAAACAAGGGTGAACAGGACCCCAACAGATGGTGGAAAGAACGAGTCGTCTTCTCGAGAGAAAGAGCAACAGATGCTACAACTGAGACCGATGCTCCCCTGAAAAAGAAGTTTGGAACAATCGCTAAGCCAGATTTTGAGATCGATCTGGTCAGAGCAAAGCTCCTCACTTTGTTAGGACAAGTGACCTGACTACCCCATGCCACCCACAATTCAAGTTTACGACCTGCTACTATGCCCGCAATTCATCACCCATGCCTGAATGGACTAAACACCCAGGAACAGGTAGCTGGACAAGACTACATGAAACCACTGTCTGAAGAAGTGAATGATGCCCATCAAACTGCCTGATGCCCTCCGTCCACGGGGCGCACAAAAGCTCTCCCCAAGAAGAAAAACTGGACTAAAGAAAAGCTCTCCCCAAGAAGAAAAACTGGACTTTAAATAAAAACTCCCTCAGATGAAATGAATTTATGCCACAAACAAATTCCCCAGGAACAGGAAGAACTTGTTCTGAAAACGGGACACTCCCTCCACTGGGCAGACGCTGAACTTACCCTTACACTCCTACACCAGAAGAAGATGGATGCTGTGAAGAAGAATGTTTGATCTATTTCATTTTTTAAGTTCAAACCGGTTGTTTTCGCTTTCCTGGACAATAGTTAATACCAAAGAAGTTTCAAACAAACTGAAAGCTTATTTTATTTTTGTGCCCATAAAGGGCTATTTTATTGTGTGTTTGAGAATTATTTCCCACATCTTTGAAAGTGTATACGTTCCATTTAATTGTTTAACACAACAAATTAGATTGGTTCTTTTTATTTGGTTAAAACAAATTAGATTGGTTCCTTTTTGGTTAAAACAAATTAGATTGGTTCTTTTTATTTGGTTAAGACAAATTAGATTGGTTCTTTTTATTTTAAAACAAATTAAATAGCTTATTTATTTTATTTGTTTAACACAAATGTGTGTGTGTGTGTGTGTGTGTGTGTGTTTCTTCTCAAAAGTTCTATTTCTTTGGAAAAACCTTTGGTTTTTGTGATTATATAGACTAATCCCTGCTAAATATATTATTCCTTTTAAAACTTTTGACATAAGCCATGAAATGAGACCATACTCACTGCAAAATTCTCCTCAAATCTTTATTTCTCTCAAACATTGAAATAAGTCATGAAATATGACAATCAACGCTACAGAGTTCTCCAAAACTTCAAATCTCTCAAACATCCTAAAAAGGTGATCCTGAGTTGCCAGGACGTTACTGTAGGGGCAACAGGACGGTCGGTATGTGTTTTTTCCCCTAATTCGAATTAGGCCTCGGGGTTGGTTTCCATACCACTTACATAATTGATAATGATCAGTTTATATATGATAAAGAGGATGGAATGATGGAGATGTTCAATATTTATCATCTAAAACTAATTACTCTGACCCAATAATTATAACCCAGCTCACTTATATCAAATATTCTCTGTTCCCTTTTATTTGATAGTACAAACATTGTTTGCTTTTCTCCTTGATACAGAAAAGACAGTCTTTTAGCCTCGACATTGTTTGGATTAGATGTTCTTTTTGGATCAGAACCATGACTTGTTTGTTTTATCTGTAAGACGTCAGAACTTGTCAACTCCTCCTCCTTCTTGTTTAAATAGCTTGTCATGTCCAGTACAATTCGGAATTGTGCTGGACAATGTATTTGGGACCAAACTAAGTTTCAAAAGACATTAAAAGCCTTTCCCCTTTGCAAAGTTGTTTTGTCTGTTTTAACACTATTCTCTTGTTTATCTTGTGTGGTTTTTATTAAGGTAACAAGGGTTTAAAATCCCTATCATATTGTTCTTTTATTATTATTATCTAATTAACCTTTTTAATTTAAAATTATAATCTTATTAACTCGTTTTTTTACCTCTTGTGTTTTATTTCCAGTCTGGGACAGAGATAGCAGCTGACTTCCTCTTCAGGGAAATCTACCAGAGATCACCTGCAGCTAAGAAGTGTGTGATGACTGAACTCTGAACTTTTCCAGGGACCTGTCCCACCTGAGGGAGCAGGTCCAAGAAGAGGTTGTTGTGAGTAATGAGGACAAATACAACCACACTGCTTCTACTGTTGTTATTGAGATGATTTTCTCCACCACTGGAGATATTCACTGCAACTAGATCTGTGCTTTTAGCAGAAAATGTGGACAAGTTGGTATTTTTGGACAAAAACCTAAAATTTTATTACCGTATTTGCCGCCCTATAAGTCGCACCGCTCTATAAGTCGCATTGTCCAATTATGTCCAATAAATTGAAAAAATCCATAAATATGTTGCTTCGCCCTATAAGTCGCACCTACGTCACTGCTGACGTAACGCGTCACCGCTGACGTTACGCGTCACCACTGACAACCCGGAAATGTGGGCCGGTGTTTTGCCCAAAATGGATCCACAGCCAAATGGCGGTCACAGCAGCATGCAGGAAGGACTTTAACAAGATTGACCGTTAAAAACAATTATTTGTTTGCTGAAAATTATAGCAAAGATGTGTCTGAGTTGAACTTTTCCTTAATAAATGCACGTACCGGTAATGGTCAAATCAGCTGAATAAAAAAATAGTTTTGTTACGTCGGTGCTATGAAGCGTGCATGCGCAACGAGTGGAAACGCTGCATTTCTTTAAAATTTAACTAGATAAACACCTAAAAATATACATTTGTTTGCTGACATTATAGTAAAGATGTGTCTGAGCTGAACTTTTCAGAGTCAGAGTAAGAGAGTCTTTATTGTCATTTGCACCGCATGTGGTACATGTGATGAAAACGAGATTATGTACACGAGGTCCCAGTTACATCCAACGACAAATGAAAGAGAAAAACAGTAATAACATCTAGAACTAACTAAGAAAAACATCAACTAGTAATACACTAAGCCTAATATAGTGGGAATAAACAGCAGCACGAACATGAGTTTGTATGAGCAGATGGTCACAGATGAACACAGATGAACACAGCAACAAGAAAACAGATCAGCATCAGTATGATGTGATATTTTGCTTTGTTTTCCTTAATAAATGAAGTTTTGCTGTCTCAAGCGTGCAATTGCAGCGAGTGTAAACGATGCAACGTCAGGGTTATACAGGTATGTATTAACCGTACTTTCTGCCCTTTAAGTCGCTCCGCCCCATAAGTTGCATTAGTCCAATTATGTCCAATAATGTGAAAAAAATCCATAAACGTGTCACACCTCCGTATACGTCATATGTTATGCGTCACCGCTGACAACCCGGAAATGTGGGCCGGTGTTTTGCCCAAAATGAATTGGCTGCAAATGGCGGCCACAGGAGCGTGCACGGAAGGACTTTAACAAGATTAACACGGTAAAAACAATTATTTGTTTGCTGAAAATTATAGCAAAGATGTGTCTTAGCTGAACTTTTCCTTAATAAATGAACCTAATTGTGAAATGAGCTGGATTTAAATATTAGTTTTGCTGCGTGCAAAACCTGCACCCGCACGGGTGGTAACGCTGCATTTCTTTAAAATTTAGCAAGATAAACACCTAAAAAAAATTGTTTGCTGAAAATTATAGCAAAAGTGTTTCGGAGCTGAACTTTTCCTTAATAAATGAATATAATGGTCAAATCAGCTGCATTTAAATCGTTTTGCTACGGCGTCTCAACAAAACGAGCACACGCAGCAACAGACATGCAATGCAGCGAACAGACCTGCATCTCTTTAAAATTAAAAAGATAAACACCTAAAAAATATATATTTGTTAGCAGACATTATAGTAAAAGTGTGTCTGAGCTTAACTTTTTCTTAATAAATGCACGATCAGCTGGATTAAAAAAATAGTTTTACTACGTACACCCTCACGGGTGGGAACGCTTCATTTCTTTAAAATTTAATAAGATATACACCTTATAAAAATATATATGTTCGCTGATATTATAGCAAAAGTGTTTCTGAGCTTAACATTTCCTTTAAAAATTAACGTAATGTTTAAATCAGCTGGATTTCAATTGTTTCGCTTTGACGGTCTTCCAAACGTGCGCGTGCTGCGAAAATAAATTATAAATAAATCGAATTTTAGCTCAAACATCTCCTACAGCTAATAGGTTGTAAATGTCCACCCAGTGATTACTTTCTGTAAGTTTCATCAAAATCTGTCCTGTGGTTCTTGACCTATTTTGCATTGCTAACAGTAAAACACTGAGCTAACGGTAGTTCATACCTCCAGAGAGCAGGAGGCCGTGCTGCGTCAGAGTGAGTCCGACCAGAGAAGGCTGCCGTCGGGCACATGAGCTGGGAGCGGTCGGTGGACTCTCTGGAAGTGTCAGAGCTCCAGAGAGCAGGAGGCCGGGCTGGGACAGAGTGAGTCCGACCAGAGAAAACTGCCGTCGGGCACATGAGCTGGGAGCGGTCGGTGGACCCTAGCGGCCAAAAGTGGTACTGCGCCCCTAATGGTCAAAAGTGGTACTGCTCCATTTTTTTTGTCAGAATGAATGGAAATGGTCATATCTCAGCCAAAAATTTGTCTAAAAATGTGGGGAAAATCCATAAATATATTGCTTCGCATATTGGTGGCGCAGAGGTTAAGAAGGTGAGCTTGTGACCGGAAGGTCGCAGGTTCAAGCCCCGGTACCGACAACATCAAAGATGTGGGTGGGATAAGTGAAGCGGTCACACTTGTCTCCTCATCTGCCCCACTCTGGGCCCTTGAGCAAGGCCCTTAACCCACACCATCTGCTCCCCCGTGAACCCTAGATATCAGCTCTCTGCTCCACACAGAGGGCTGTGGTTGCTCGGTGGTCTGTGGTTGTGTCAGGAAGGTCATCCGGCGTAAAAACAACTGCCAAATCTTCATGCGACCAGTTCGCTGTGGCGACCCCTAACGCAGGGAATAAAGCCGAAAGAAGAAAAAAAAAATATATATATATATATATATATTGCTTCGCCCTATAAGTTGCAGGGCATGCAAATTAGGCAAAAAGGTGCTACTGATAGGCCAGAAAATACGGTAGTTAGATTATAAACGGTCTGTTGCTGCTCATTGTTCTGGTTCTGACTGTTATTGTATTTATTAAGATTTTTATTATTGTTAGAATAGTTTATTTATTGTAAAGAGTGACGTTTATTTAAAATATCACCCAAATGGGTCGTTTTTATTCATTTTTATACAAACGTATTGTTTTCTTGGCATATTTTCAAAATAAACATTTTGTAAGTCTTTATTTCGTCATTTTTTTGTACCGAAAATTAACCGAACCGAAATGTGATTATAATGTACATGTATCGCCGTTACACCGCTAGAAGATGGTGATTTGAGGGTAAAATTGTGTGTGTGTGTGTGTGTGTGTGTTGAAGTAACATTGTCTTTATTGTACATGTGTTTCAGTGGTTCCTGCCTCTTTTTAGAGCTGATTAAGAAGAAGCTCCTCAAGACTGAAGGCCTGATGTGGACCAGCAGGACCCAGAGCCTCTTATCATAAAGTGGAAGAAAAGACCCTTAGACCAGTCTGGTGGGTGACCAACTTAATATGGAGGAGACTGATATCAGAGTGTAGGTCACTTCAGTTTCTTTAAAGAGTGAGGAGGATTTAAAAAAAAATTACCAGAAACCCAGATTTAAAGATTCACAAAGGCAGTTCCAGCTCTTCAAAAACTGACGTTAACGAGGACGATGAAGAGGATGGTGAAATGACCAATCCTGAATCTCTGCTAAAGAACTCATCAGACTCTGAATCAGAACGTGAAGACAGTATGAAAGACTGGAAGGAGAGCAGGGCTCCTGAATCAGAGGTAAAAACTGTCAACAAATCTTTGAGCTGCTCTGAGTGTGGTAAGCAGTATGTCAGTAACCGGACTCTTCAAAGACACATGACAAGTCATTCAGGAGTGAAGTCTTCAAGATGTCTGCTTAATAAGAAATGTGTTGGAAAGAAGAAAAATGTAGAGTCATGCAGGAAAGTCCAGGCAAGACCAAAATCAATAAGCTGTGATGACTGTGGTAAAATATTTACTTCCAAATCACATTTAAACAGACACATGAGAGTCCACACAGGAGACAAGCCATTTCCTTGTGAACTTTGTGGACAAAGATTTAGTCAGAAGGCACATTTAAACTCACACATGAGAGTCCACACAGGAGACAAGCCGTTTCCATGTGAACTTTGTGGACAAAGATTTAGTCAGAAGATAAGTTTAAACTCACACATGAGAGTCCACACAGGAGAGAAGCCGTTTCCTTGTGAACTTTGTGGACAAAGATTTAGTCAGAAGATAAGTTTAAACTCACACATGAGAGTCCACACAGGAGAGAAGCCGTTTCCTTGTGAACTTTGTGGACAAAGATTTAGTCGGAAAACACATTTAAACTCACACATGAGAGTCCACACAGGAGACAAGCCGTTTCCTTGTGAACTTTGTGGACAAAGATTTAGTCAGAAGACAAGTTTAAACTCACACATGAGAGTCCACACAGGAGACAAGCCGTTTCCATGTGATCTTTGTGGACAAAGATTTAGTCATAAGACAAGTTTAAACTCACACATGAGAGTCCACACAGGAGACAAGCCGTTTCCATGTGATCTTTGTGGACAAAGATTTAGTCATAAGACAAGTTTAAACTCACACATGAGAGTCCACACAGGAGACAAGCCGTTTCCATGTGATCTTTGTGGACAAAGATTTAGTCGGAAAACACATTTAAACTCACACATGAGAGTCCACACAGGAGACAAGCCGTTTCCATGTGAACTTTGTGGACAAAGATTTAGTCAGAAGACAAGTTTAAACTCACACATGAGAGTCCACACAGGAGACAAGCCATTTCCTTGTGAACTTTGTGGACAAAGATTTAGTCGGAAGACCAATTTAAACTCACACATGAGAGTTCACACAGGAGACAAGCCATTTCCTTGTGAACTTTGTGGACAAAGATTTAGTCATAAGACCAGTTTAAACTCACACATGAGAGTCCACACAGGAGACAAGCCATTTCCTTGTGAACTTTGTGGACAAAGATTTAGTCAGAAGGCACATTTAAACTCACACATGAGAGTCCACACCGGAGACGAGCCATTTCCTTGTGAACTTTGTGGACAAAGATTTAGTGATAAGACAAGTTTAAACTCACACATGAGAGTCCACACAGGAGACAAGCCGTTTCCATGTGAACTTTGTGGACAAAGATTTAGTCATAAGACCAGTTTAAACTCACACATGAGAGTCCACACAGGAGACAAGCCATTTCCTTGTGAACTTTGTGGACAAAGATTTAGTCGGAAGACCAATTTAAACTCACACATGAGAGTTCACACAGGAGACAAGCCATTTCCTTGTGAACTTTGTGGACAACGATTTAGTCATAAGACCAGTTTAAACTCACACATGAGAGTCCACACAGGAGACAAGCCGTTTCCTTGTGAACTTTGTGGACAAAGATTTAGTCAGAAGGCACATTTAAACTCACACATGAGAGTCCACACTGGAGACAAGCCATTTCCTTGTGAACTTTGTGGACAAAGATTCAATCAGAAGACAAATTTAAACTCACACATGAGAGTCCACACTGGAGACAAGCCGTTTCCTTGTGAACTTTGTGGACAAAGATTCAGTCAGAAGACAAATTTAAACTCACACATGAGAGTTCACACATGAAACAAGCCATTGTGATCTTTGTGGACAAAGATTTATTAGGAAGACAACTTTAAACTCACACATGAGAGTTCACACGAGACAAGCCATTGTGATCTTTGTGGACAAAAATTTAGTCGGAAGACAACTTTAAACTCACACATGAGAGTTCACACATGAGACAAGCCATTGTGATCTTTGTGGACAAAGATTTAGTCGGAAGACAACTTTAAACTCACACATGAGAGTTCACACAGGAGACAAGCCGTTTCCATGTGATCTTAGTGGACAAAGATTTAGTCAGAAGACAAATTTAAACAGATACATGAGAGTCCACACAGGAGTGGAAACGTTCTATCAGAAAACATTAAAATAATTATTATAGGCCATGAGATGCAACTGATGTTTTAACACCCAAATAAAATTAATTTTGATTTTGTAAAATATATTCTGTAACAATTTTTGAATAAGTTCCTAATCTATGATTCGCTCCTAATTTCTCAAGAATACTTTAAAGGGGACCACATATTCAAAATTCACTTTTTAATGGTTTTTTTTTACAACTTTGGGTATTTACTTCATAAAAAAACAGTCCTAAGGCCAAAAAAATGCACCCAGTGGTTTATTTACTCTAAGTAGATTTATTTATCTTTGATAGAAACACTTCGTTTTGCATTATGCTGGTGAAGATTCTCAGTCGTCCAGGACATGATAAATCAAAAAAGGCGTTCAATACAAGATCAACTGGACTTTATTTGTAACAGAAGACGTTTCGCTCATCATCCGATGAGCTTTCTCAATTCTTTGGAGACTGTGAGAGGGAGAGAGAAGTTATAAGCAAGCTGGACCACTGATACACACCAAACTAGGTAAATTGGAAGCTAACACACACACATATTTGGGATAACACGTGCCTGTGACCCATTCAAAGTTCAGTGTGTGAAAGCAGAGCTTACAGAAAGCACACACACATCCTACTGTATGTAAAGCCCGAGATACACTGAAGCAGACTCCGTATACGCGCGTATACGTGCGTATACGCGCGTATACGGAGCCGCTGCTACACTCGGCTTTCGTTCTCGCGTAGATTCTCGTGTTTTCGCTCCAAATTCTAACGTCATTTCCTCCGTACCGTCACTTCCGATCGTCACTTCCGCTAGTTTTTCGCTCCAAACGCTCGCGTTCTCCTTGTTGTAATATGAGCAGCTGAGCACGGAGTGCTTTTCCTGCAGCCCACAGCCCACCACAGCCCACCAGGGAATATATAAAACATCGCGCACCCAGGTAGGACCTGAATTCATTCATTTCATTCATC
>JBBPBX010103068.1:0-11943 GCA_038048925.1 Garcialebias charrua | reverse complement strand
GCCTTTGAGGGGGCTAAAGCACATCTGAGACAAGCTGCAGATCGCCGAAGGCATGCCCAGGACGCTCATGTAAAACCTCTGCCCTTAGAGGAAGGGCAGTTGGTGTTTTTGCGTGACTTTACGGCTAGGGGGCCTCATAAAACCAGGGACCGATGGAGATCCGATAAATATAGAGTGTTGAGGGCACCGAAGGCGGGTGGCTCTGTTTACACCATCGCCCCCGTGGATGACCAGACTAAAACAAGACAGGTGCATCGCACCATGTTGAAACCTGTGGTTGGTGTTGTTCCTCCTGATTCCATTCCTCTCCCTGAATTGCCTCCTGTAGAAGTGGGTTTGTCTGAGGATGATGATCCCATTGATTATGATCTGTTTGTTTGCGAACAGCAACCCCTAATGGTTGCTTCTGCCCTGCCCTCAAGTGAAACACTCGCCTGGGGCTGCGTCCCGAGAGCTTGGGTCCGCCCGTGGTGATTTTATTTTGTAAATACGGATGTTGTGCTCGTTCCTTTTCCTGTTGGTGCGACGTAATCTTCAAAAGTTGACTCCGGCACAGCTCCGGCAGAAATAGAAAAATTAAATTTTGACGGACTGCCGTCCGCTCTCCGCTGCTCGCCGCCGCCGTGCGGAGCCAGTGTAAATTCTGTCATTGATTATAATGGGTGCGTATTTGCTGCGGAGGTCGGACCGGAGCGGGGCGGAGCCGGAACGCATGTAGTGTAAATTTGGCGTTAAGAGAAGACCAAAAAAACACATTACCTTCTTCTCCTGTTAGTACACCAAGGTCAAACACTGCTGGGCATGGAAACGTGGAACTGCAAGACCCCTCCCAAACTCGTTCCTGTCACAGAACAACAAGAGCATCATTCATTCATTCATTCAACCTTTATTTAGTCAGGTAAATCTTTTGAACCTCATGGGCTCATTTACGAAAGCGACCTGCTAAAACTAAAGAACAATGAACAGCAGTGATAGAATTTCATTAAACAATAAACAAACAAACAATAAACAATAGAAAACAAAAAGAGAGAAAAAAACAAAATATATATATTTTTTTTTTTTTTTTTTAACAAAGTATCAAAAAACTAGCAAAACATTATAAGGTAGACGTATAAAATCAAAGACAGGAACAAATCTGCATTGGTTTTTGCCAGGATTCCAACAGATTCTGAAAACCATTTAGAGAAGTCAAGGTCGAGAGCTTCAGATCTTTTTGTAAGATATTCCATGAAGCAGGAGCAGAGTAGGAGAAGGCCCTTTTTCCAAGTTCAGTCCTCACTGACGGAACACTGCAGGTAATCATGTCCTGAGAGCGCACGCTGTAGCTGCACTCACGCAAAGACATGTAGGAGGAGATGTATGAGGGCAGCAGACCAAGAAGTGATTTAAAGATGAAAATGTACCAGTGGAAGAGTCTGCGTGAGGTTAATGATGTCCAGTTAACCAGTGAATACAGGGTGCAGTGGTGGGTACGATAATCACAACCAGTTATGAATCTTAGTGCACCATGATAGACCACATCCAACATCCGCAGGGTGCTTGTAGGAGCATTCATGTAGAGAATGTCACCGTAATCAATGGAGGGAAGGAAAGTCACGGATACAAGGCGTTTCCTAACATTCAGTGTTAGACAGGATCTGTTTCTGAAAAAGAAACCCAGTTTAACTTTCAATTTCTTCACTAGGTTTTCCACGTGGAGTTTAAAAGAGAGATGTGAATCGATCAGGATACCCAGATATTTATAGGAATCAACAAACTCAATAGGGACACCATTTGAAGAAAAAATCAGAGGAGGATCTGCTGGAACCGCCTTCCTATTTGAAAAAAACATCCCTTTTGTTTTATCAGCATTTAGGACAAGTTTGAGACGGAACAGATCTGACTGGATGATGTCAAAAGCGGATTGCAGTAACTGGAAAGCCTTAGCTACTGTTTTAGCTCGGCAATAAACAACTGTATCATCAGCATAGAAATGTAAGGATGCATCAGGGATGCAGTGACCTACATTAGCTATGTAGATTGTAAAGAGAGTTGGTCCTAAAACTGAGCCTTGTGGTACACCATTTTTAACTGTTAAATAGCTGGAAGAAGCACCGTTATGTTGAACACATTGCCTCCGATTGGAAAGATAGTTAGAAAACCAACCGATGGTGTGATCAGAGAAACCGATTTCTGAGAGCTTATGACACAGGATGTTATGATCCACAGTGTCAAAAGCTTTAGACAGGTCTAAGAAAAGTGCAGCACAATAGTCCTTAGCATCCAATGCTTCAACAACATCATTCAGAACCTTCAGAGAAGCAGTTGTTGTGCTGTGTTTTTTCCTGAAACCAGATTGATGGAGAGGTAAGATGTTAAATGAGTCCAGATAGTTTTTGATCTGAGAGTTTATCAGTTTTTCTTGAACCTTGGCTAAGATGCAGAGTTTAGAGATCGGTCGATAATTGTTCAATGAGGTGGGGTCACCTCCCTTCAGCAAAGGAAGAACAAAGGCTGTTTTCCAAGCATCCGGAATGGTGTTTTGGCTTATGGACAGATTAAAGATGTGGGTCACAGGGACTGTGATGATATGAGCAGCCAGCCTTAAGAAATAAGGTGGAAGTTCATCTGGACCTGCAGATTTTTTAGGATCAAGATCATTTAACAGTTTATTTACCTCACTGACTGAGAATGGAGAAAAAGAGAAGGTGTGATTAACAGATGGTTGGCTTGTAGGAGGGATTTGATTTGTTGAAGTTTGATTATTAGATAAAGTGGCCGATTTTCCGTTTGTAACTGTATCAAATAAAGAACTAGAAGCAACAAAATGTTTATTGAAACAGTTCAGGATCTCGTGCTTATTTGACACAGGAACAGAGTCAACAAGAAATTGTGATGGGAGGTCAGATGATTGGGGGGTGCCTGAGAGAGATTTAATGGTTTTCCAGAATTTTTTAGGATCGTTTAGATTTTTGGAGGTCTGAGATAAGAAGTAGTTACGTTTTGCAGCTTTGATGGCAGTTGTGCATTTATTCCTTAGCTGCCGAAATTTCAACCAATCAGTGTCTGAGTGTGATTTTCTTGCTGCTGCCCAAAGATGATCTCTCCAGTGCAGGAGATCAGCTAGTTCAGGAGTAAACCAGGGGCTGTCACGGCCCTTTATCCTGAACTGCCGAAAAGGAGCGTGTTTGTTTACAAAGTCAATGAAACTATCATGAAAATAGTTCCAAGCGGTGTTCACGTCATTGATTTGTAGGATACGTTGCCAATCAAAGTGGGATAGATCCCAAAGGAATGACTGTTCACAGAAACGTTTCAAATCCCTTTTTTGGATTATTCTGGGCTTAGCAGGTGGAAGTTTAGTAGATCTAAGAGCTGCTATTACGGAATGATCACTCAAAACGTTAGCAAATACACCTATACCAGGAAATTTGTGAGGTGCATTTGTGAAAAACAGATCTAAGGTGGAAGATTTTTCGGGACATTTTAAGTTTGGTCTGGTGGGAGAATCGATAAGTTGTGTTAGATTGAGAGATAGGCAACATTCCCTGAATTTATCACAGAGGGGGGTCGACTTATTCCAGTCAATGTTGAAATCTCCTGCCATAACAATCTCATTGTGTTTTAAATTTCCTATGAATTCAGTCAGGGAGGATAGAGCTTCAGGTGTTGCGGAGGGGGGACGATAACAACCTACAACAGTTAAGGGCTGACCTCCTTTCAAACTGATGTTCACAGCTAAAGCCTCAAACTGGTTTGCGATTGTTTTTTTAGACACAATCGTGGCAGCCAAAGAGTCTCTGATGTAAATAGCGACTCCACCTCCCTTTTTATTACGATCACAACGATAGATCTTAAATTCATTGATTGCCAAGTCATTTTTCGAAACAGATTTTTTGAGCCAAGTTTCAGAGATAACGATCACATCTGCCCCAGAAGAAGTGATTAGGATTTTCAGTTCATCAAGTTTTTTTAGAAGGCTACGAGCGTTTACATGCAGAAAACGGAGACCTGAAATATTTTTAAACTCATTAGGTGTACAATAGTTAGTAATTGGCCCTGGGTTGGGCTGAATCCCTGAGATCATTAACAACAATAATATCAGACATTTACCTGACTTCTTTGTCACTGATGTGTAATTACAGGAGTTAACGGTGTGACATTTTGCCCCCATAATTGAACCATGTGAAACATTAATGAAGACACGATCATTCAGAACCCAAAAACAATGAAAGCTGCAGTGATGGACAGTCCCTGATGTGTTGATAAGATTCAGTGATTCCAGGTAGTCTGAGAACTGAAAATAATGACAGTAATATGGATGATGCAGAAAAGTCTCAGACCATAAAGCGTCACAAATTAGGTGGTCAAACAGTTCCGTTGTGGAGAAATTTGTGGAGGAATGTGGGGGGATCCAGCCTCCTTGAGAATATGAATGGATGTGGCCATGGTGAACACAGGCTGGATCCAGAATCAACGGAAAGAAACAAACAATTTGTAGCAAACAGCAGAGTGAGCTGCCAGAAAGGCCTCCTGGAGTTAAGGGCATGGTTGAAGCCTGTTTCAAGTCAATAAAGGGAAGGGACAACAGCGTGAACAGCACCAACAGCGTGAACAGCACCAACAACGCAGCTCCTGATACGCAGCGATACACGTCACACTCTGCTCGTCTGATCCAGAAACAGCTCACAACAGTGTGAAACAGGCACCAATGATGATCCTCCGCGCTTCACTCTCTGCTCGTCTGATCCAGAAACAGCTCACAACAGTGTGAAACAGGCACCAATGATGATCCAGTTCCTCCGCGCTTCACTCTCTGCTCGTCTGATCCACAAACAGCTCACAGCAGTATGAAATAGGCACCGAAACAATGATGATCCTAATCTTCTGCGCCTCACATCACGTCACGCTGCTTCACGACCTCTCTGCTGTCTGAGCCAGTTGGATGTTTTCAATGAAAATGACTGTTTTCTCCAAATGAGGCTCTTTAAACAGTTATCTACATCAGGTAAGATATTTATTATGTGGCTGTTTCCTTATCAGCCCAAAAAAGCCACCTCCAAGAATAAAAATGAAAAAAGAATGAAAAAACAGCAAGTCTCAATGGAGGAGGTGAAGCCTTCAGCTTCAAATTGATCCTCAGCTCGGTTCAGTCCTGCTCCCATCCAGATCAGGCACTTCAAAGCAGCCGCGTGCAGCCGCACGTCTCTCAGCTGAGCACAGAGCGCGGCTCCCACCGTGATACCACGGAGATGTACAGACCCTCCTGTTTGGGTAACGGGTCACAGCTGAGAACGGCTTTAATGCAAACAAAGTCCCCCACAGCCAACTCGGTTTTGGTTCTGGTCCAGGTTCGGCCAGGTACACTCCCCCCCCCAACCACGAGGTCATTCAGACAAAAGGCAGCAGAAAAAATCAGTGAAATTCCTTCCGTGCGATTCTTGTTTGAAACCAGGTAGAACCACAGTTCAGAAAGGGTCCAAAAAGGGAGGAGGGGGAAAAAAACAAAACACCGAGGCTACGTGGGGTAGTCTCCCAGCTCGACGACTCACCTGGCCGGCAGGAAGCGCCCAGAGTGACCGGTGGTTGCAACAGCCGGTCCAGGACCGAAATAAAAAAATTGTACGATCCCGTGCGGCTCCCTGAGTCACTAACACCGTAATTCGGTAGGAAGATGGACCAAACTTTAGTCCAATTCGAAAAACGGGTCAGTTTGATGTTAAAAGACTCAGAGAGCCAGAGGGAAAAGCGTCCATCAGCTCCGCCGGAACCGGAATTGCATCAGAGTAATACTTGCAATTATATGTGTGTAAACAACAGTAAAGCTAGGTCGGGACCTGAGAGTCCCTGTATTATTATTTATTTTATTTTTTTTCCCCACATCGAAATTAAACTAGGAAAATGCAATAATCGGGGGTTTTGTTTTAAAACTGAATTGGAGAAACAAAACGCTACATTTTTTGTTATTACAATCATTATTTCTAGTTGTTTAAAACATGAACAACTTTTAATACAGTATATGGTAAATTTGTGCACCGGGTGGGCCTTTCTGGCAGAAAAATAAATTCCAAAGATGTTTCTTTATTTCACGTTTGAAATACCAACTGATTACACTGACTTTTTTGTGGCGTAAAAATGTCAGTTGTGTCAAAATACAGTGCAATAAATGTGTTGTCTCTGACAGTTATAAAACCCAGGAGTTGATTTAGCACTTTGAATTTTTTACGAAATAGTGAAAGTGCCCTGAAACTCCTTAACGCGGGTGCATTTTACCGAAGAGGTGCAATTTTCGTCACAACACCTGTATAACTACGTCAACAAAACGTATACAGTATTTTATTCTGAAACGGAAAAACCAAAGAACGAACCGTACACGGATTCCTGAGATATGGTTAATAAAATGCACACTATATATTCAGAAAACAAACTCTTTACTGTGTAGAAGTAGTTTACCTTCATTTCCAGCTGAAACTGTTGAACTTCGGCTAGCAGCTAGCCGCTAGCTGCTCCAGCACACGAGAGAACTCTGTATCAACAGAATCGCTGCGGGCGCTCACAGGAGCTCTTTCGTTTAAGACGCACGTCCCACTACTTGTTGCATCCGTTGGTGACAAAATACTATTTAAAATTTTGGCAGAATCTTCTCTGGGAGCTCATGGTCGTACCCACCACTGCACCCTGTATTCACTGGTTAACTGGACATCATTAACCTCACGCAGACTCTTCCACTGGTACATTTTCATCTTTAAATCACTTCTTGGTCTGCTGCCCTCATACATCTCCTCCTACATGTCTTTGCGTGAGTGCAGCTACAGTGTGCGCTCTCAGGACATGATTACCTGCAGTGTTCCGTCAGTGAGGACTGAACTTGGAAAAAGGGCCTTCTCCTACTCTGCTCCTGCTTCATGGAATATCTTACAAAAAGATCTGAAGCTCTCGACCTTGACTTCTCTAAATGGTTTTCAGAATCTGTTGGAATCCTGGCAAAAACCAATGCAGATCTGTTCCTGTCTTTGATTTTATACGTCTACCTTATAATGTTTTGCTAGTTTTTTGATACTTTGTAAAAAAAAAAAAAAAAAAAACTTTCTTTTGTTTTTTTTTTTCTTCTCTCTTTTGTTTTCTATTGTTTATTGTTTGTTTGTTTATTGTTTATTGTTTAAGGAAATTATACCACTGCTGTTCATTGTTCTTTAGTTTTAGCAGGTCGCTTTCGTAAATGAGCCCTTGAGGTTCAAAAGATTTACCTGACTAAATAAAGGTTGAATGAATGGTGTTTGGCTGTAACTTCCTGCCTCAGCTCTCACGCATGCGCGATCAGATCTTGAAATTATGCCCCGCCTCTTCCGGGACAAAATGCACTCACACACACACACACGTCCTTCTTCTCATACACATAATAGTATGTTCTCTCGCACACACACACATGCGGACGCACACACACACACACACACACACACACACGACCAAAGAGAGACAAAAAACGTGTATGTGACCTAATACTACTGTATTGTGAATGAGAGGCAATACATGTGTTTGTGTGAGAATAATACTATACTGAATGAGAGGCAATAAGCAGAAAATGTGTGTGTGTGTAAGCAGAAAATGTGTGTGTGTGTGTACAATAATACTATTGTGAATGAGAGGCAATACATGTGTGTGTGTGAGAGGCAATAAGCAGAAAATGTGTGTGTATGTGCAGTAATACTATAGTGAATGAGAGACAATACATGTGTGTGTGAGAGGCAATAAGCAGAAAATGTGTGTGTATGTGCAGTAATACTATAGTGAATGAGAGACAATACATGTGTGTGTGAGAGGCAATAAGCAGAAAATGAGAGTGTATGTGCAGTAATACTATAGTGAATGAGAGACAATACATGTGTGTGTGAGAGGCAATAAGCAGAAAATGTGTGTGTATGTGCAGTAATACTATAGTGAATGAGAGGCAATACATGTGTGTGTGAGAGAATAATACTATACTGCATGAGAGGCAAGCAGAAAATGTGTGTGTATGTGCAGTAATACTATAGTGAATGAGAGGCAATACATGTGTGTGTGAGAGAATAATACTATACTGCATGAGAGGCAAGCAGAAAATGTGTGTGTATGTGCAGTAATACTATAGTGAATGAGAGGCAATACATGTGTGTGTGTGCAGTAATACTATAGTGAATGAGAGGCAATACATGTGTGTGTGAGAGAATAATACTATACTGCATGAGAGGCAAGCAGAAAATGTGTGTGTATGTGCAGTAATACTATAGTGAATGAGAGGCAATACATGTGTGTGTGTGCAGTAATACTATAGTGAATGAGAGGCAATACATGTGTGTGTGAGAGAGGAAAATAGTTTAAGTCCTACACGGCCCCTCATAAAGAGAGGCTGCTTTGGTCTATTCTTTGCCCCCCAATGCATTTTAGACAGATCCGAAATAAGACGCAGAAAGGTCTTTCCATTGTTCCCACGTATTTGTGCAGTCACCACTTTGTTCTCGCGTCCTGCTTATTTTTAGAGCCGTCAAATGGCCTCTGCCTTATTGGTGCCACCAAGTATCAGAGGAGGGCTTCAGGCCTGGCAGGTCAGTTGTGCTCGCATGCCTTTGGCTAACTTTCTTTTCATACTTTTTATATTATGTAAGGAGATCAGAGGGAAGTAGCACATGCACAATTTCTGAGTCAAGTCCCTGCTACAAAAGCTGCATTGACACCACTCTATATTTGCTGCATCATTCTGTCCACACAAGCCAAGGTTTAAAAGCACTCTCTCAGCTCCAACAAGTGTCAGCACACAATGGGGGCTTTAGTCTTTTTTATTTATTTTTTCCTGAGTCATGTCTCACTGCTGTCAACATTTCCACTAAAAACATTCAAATTCAGTTGGGGAACACAGTAGCAGACCTGCTGAAGCTTCATCAGTGTGGTGACATAAGTACTGAAACACACGAGAAATGCTTTTAGAAAAGATTGGAGGTATAAACTCACTGCAGTGCATAAAAAGTGGCCTGACATACAAGGTGAGGTAAAATTAATTAAATGCTCGTGTCTTTTGAGAGCAGAGATACCAGAGAATTCTATTCCAAAGAAAACACCATGATGGATATATATTTTCCTTTTATAGCCCACAAATCTTTGGGCTACATCAACTTTATTATTTATGCTATAGGCTGTCACATATTTGCATAATTTCCTGTTAGTGCATTAAGTCACACACTCACTGAACAAAAAAGCACTAAAAAAGGTTAATTCTGGATAGAATTTGGTCTACAAGTTGACCAGTGATGGGCATATAAATTATTTGATTTACAAGAAGCTTGTAACAAGTAGCAGAGGGCATTAGTGTAGCCAAAGTGTTATCAGGCAGGAGTGCTTAATTTTCAGTCATATCAGTTGTTAAATGGAAAGTGTGTTTGGCTACAAGTACAGTACAGGTAGTCCTCGACTTACGGTGGCCTCGACTTATGACGTTTCAGGGTTACGTCACACATCTCATAAAAAAAAAATTAAAACATTTTTTTTGTGAAAAATCTTATTTTATGTGTTTAAATGTTCTTGATTTTATGTGTACAGCACTTTGTTGCAGCTGTGGTGGTTTTAAATGGCATGAAAGTAGTATTATTATTACAGTATTATTATTATCATTATTATTATTTAGAAGCCGATTTACACAGTTTCTGTCAGTTTTCGGCAGTGTCCGTCAGTTTTCGGCAGTATCCGTCAGTTTTCGGTTAGCTTCGGTTAGCTCCGGCCTCTATAGCCAGCTTTGGACGGACCGTGTGTCCGATCAGAGGTTGCCTCGCTCGGATACATGAGCTGGAAACGCTCGGTGAACTCTGTGGATGTCTCAGGCGGAAGAACCGACCCGCGGCCTCGGATTTTGCTGGGACACCGAGCTAACATGCTATCAGGCGGAGGAACGGCCTCGTAGCCTTGGATGTTGCCGGGACACCGAGCTAACATGCTAAAACGTGGAGGAATGGCTTGGCGGCCTCGGATGTTCGTGGGACCCCGAACTACCATGCTAAAACGCGGAGGAACGGCTTCACCAGCTCCCAGTAAGTTATTAACTATTTTTTCCCTTCATTATTGCACCAAATGTATGGAGCTAACATGCTAACAGGCCTTACTGTAAACAGTTTGGACCGCGTGAAGCTGCAGGAAGCTGCAGAGCTCGGACGTGCAACGAGCTAACATGCTAACAGATGGAGGAAGAATTGATCAGCTGTTATGTACCAGGGGATTAGGATTTAAACCCCATTATGTTTGTTTATGTTGGTTGCTGCCTGCACCACATTTTTGTAAACACCCCTTTTAAAAGCCTGATTTAAATCAGGCTTGATCACTCTGTGAACTACGTGTAGAACACGCCTATAAATATATTGGACTGAGAGTTGAAGAGCGCAGAGGTTCTGTGATAGGTAGTTGACCTTTGGTGAAAGTGGGAAGAATCTGTGAGACCGATTGTTGGAATTAAGGGTGTTCTCCGCCCAACCTGGCCATGTGAGTATTGCTCCAAAAGGGAGATGTTTGAGCAGGTTTGCTAGTGAGAGTTGTAGTGCTGATTAACAGCGTGTGTGTTGAGCAAGTGCAGCTGCTCGTGTGGGTGCTCTAGTGAATCTAGCAGCTGTTGTGTGGCTGACTGTGGAGGATCAGCTGGTGGTATGGATTGTACCTTTGTGTTGTTGTTTATGAGGACTTCTTCTGACCTGGTGAGTTTGGTAGTCTCTTTTTTCGTTCAACATTATAGTTGGGAGTTTTTGACCTTTAGTCCAACGTTTCTAGAGGCTTCAACGGCCCCACCTGGGTTGGCCCTCTCAGCGTTGTTATATAATTTTGGCCAACTCATCAGGTCCAACTTTCATTTAAATACTTTTTTTTGTGACACTAGGTAAAGAGAAGGTGAGGCCTGTGCTCTTTAGTTTTTTCTCCACAGAAGGGAGCCTGCTGCGAGGACCTCACCCGCAGCCTGAGTAAAAGAAAAGCAGAAAAATAAACTTTTTTTAACCTTCTTTGTGTCTGGTGTCCATTATATATGCTATGTGCCTTCGGGTCGCAACACCAGCTACCAGTAAGAAATTAACTCTTTTTTTCCCTTCATTATGGCTCCAAATGTACTGTATGTGTTTTTTGATAATTATGTAGAGTACTGTGTTAGGATAGGCGAAGTGCTTGGTAACTGTACAGTATCGTACATGTACGTGTATATGGGGCGGCCAGTGGCAGCCTGTGTGTATGTGTTTTTTTACTTATGGCGATTTCGAGTTACGAACGGATGTAGGAACAGAACTCGTTCGGAAGTAGGGGACTACCTGTATAGGAAAGCATTACAGTGTCAGGATTGGCTCCCTTCGTCCCCCTCTGTTAGTCAGTTCCTAGTCAGTTAGTTTATTAGTTTCCCTTCCAGTTTATTCATTCTTAGTTTACCTCCAGTTCTCTCATCCTGTAGTCAGTTCCTAGTCTGTTAGTTTTATTAGTTTCCCTTCCAGTTTAGTCTCATGTTTATTTACTCGTAGTTTTACCTCCAGGTCTGTTCCTAGTTACTTTCATGTTTTAGGTTTAGCTTCCCGTTCCTGCTCTGTCTTAGTTAATTGTCCTCAGGTGTTTGTGATCGTCTCGTCTTGTCTGTGTGTATATAAGCCCTGTTCTGTGTCTCAGTTATTGTCGCGTCGTCGTTAGGTACAGCCTGGTCTTGTCTTGGTCCCGTCCTGATGGTTCTGTTAACATGTAAGTTTTGCTGCCTTGCCAGCTCTTTGATTTATGTTTATTAAAGTGTTTATTTTGTACCTCTGAGTCTGAGTCCCTGCCTGCACAACTGGATTCGTCCTGTCCTGTGTGAATCCTGACAAGTATATTTATTTATCTTTGATAGATACATGTTATTTTCAAATCCTGCGGTTTGTGACGTCACAAGCCACAGCCACAACCCACCTCAAACCTGAATCCAGCCCCTCACCTAGCAACCCC
>JBBPBX010103067.1:0-11943 GCA_038048925.1 Garcialebias charrua | reverse complement strand
ACTTCTACTTCTACAGAAGTAATTTTAAATCCCAGTATCTATACTTCTACTTGAGTAATGAATGTGAATACTTTTGACACCACTGGTCGATGTATGAACTATTAGTGATTAGCGTGTATCTTAAATATTTAGCGTACCGTTGGGCGTTCGTTTAGCGCATATCTTAGTTGATATCTTAGCTGATATAGCTTAGACCCTTGTTTACTGTTTCTTTTTACACTTTATATTCTTGCTGTTGTTGGATATAACTGTGACCCTGTGTACACAATTCCGTTCCACCTCATGTACCAGGTGATGCGAATGACAATAAAGAACCTTGAATCCTTGAATTTTGTAGCATCATCTGAAAATAATCTGTGACCGTCACTGATTTTTTTTCCCCCTTGCACTGATATTTGGGAAACTGTTTTGTTGAGGATGCTCAAAAAGTCATCTTTGTTTTGTTTTTTGTTTTTTTAACAATCTGAATAATCTAATCTTTATTCATCCAGTCTGGCTTGCACATCTGACAGACTCCATCTACATCCAAGAACCAGCTGCTCTTTTTAATGTGAAGTTTCACAGGGAGCGCAGCCTCCAATAAACATCTGTTTTGTTGTTGAGTTTTACCTCTAAAATGTCTGTCTTACTGTACAGCTCTAATTGAGTGAATCCAGAGTTGGATGTGTGGGAGACAAGGAAGAGTGTGTGAAAGTGGTGAGAAATTCCTTCACAAGGTATTAGTCAGAAGATTACCTCTTAAATTTGGAGTTTATGCCTGTTTACAGCGCCTCTGCAATTATCGAATGATTAATTAAGCTTCTGTCAAATCTGCCCACAGAGACTAGTGTTGAAGAAAGCTTTGACCACAGGCACTACCAACCACCTGCTTCTACCATGCTGATGTCACAGCCAATCTGTCCTAAAAGACCCGCGGGCCAGGCCGAGCCAGAACAAGCACGTTTCACCAAACAGAAACAATGCTCTGACATGAAGAAGTATGTTTGTATTGATCAAAACACATAGGCCTTCCTCATAGCAGATTAATTAAATCTTTTAATTCCAACTGAAAAGAAAAATATTGGTAGAAAGCAAAAGCTCTTTTACAACTGGAAATAAAGAGGAGAATCAGAGAGGCCTTCTTTCATTCCATTTAAAGATTGTTACACTTCTCACCGTGTTCCCTGATGACTGAGATGAACAAGTCAAATGTGATTTCAGCACCAGTACAAACAGAATCAAATAAATGTAACAAGTTGAAGATTAACAATTACCTGATATAAAAGAAAATAAAAATACAAAGAACTAAAATCTGAAATCACCAAATCAATCAAACACCATCTGATTTGCAAGCCCGGCCTCTGAGAAGTACAAGAACTGTTCCTCGTGAGGTCTGCCAGGGCAAAGCTAAAAGTTGTGTCATGTTTTGTCAAAGCATTGTTGAGTTGAGCATGACTCCATGCATTTAAAGTCTCTTTTTAACCAAACAAAAATTTTATATTGTTGTTTTCAAAAAGTTATAACTAAAGGAACCAGTTCCAGTATCACGTCATGAAAGGTTTACCTGCTCATACGTTTTGTTTTAAAATGTGTCCTGCAGCATTAACTGAGCCTCATCACCCTCACTTATGCTGCTTAGACTGCAGGAGGACAAATTGACCACTTCCTCTCTCTGCTGCTGTTCTAACTTGCTCTACTCCACCTGTTCATATTAATAATTACAGTATTTCTACCTTTAACATGTGTTTTTCTTCGTCTTTCCTCCAGAAAGCACACCTGGACCTCTCATTCTGTGTCTGTTTCTACTTCCTGTCCTCTCAAACCCCAGCTGGTCGAAGTAGATGGTTCTGAGCCTGGTTTTGCTGGAGGTTTCTTCCTGTTAAAAGGGAGTTTTTTCTTTCCACTGTCTCTTTTTGTGCTTGCTCATAATGGGAGACTGCGACAAAGTGAAGATTCAACACAATCCACTGGCTTCCTTATATAGATAACTTTACAAACTTTAAAATGTACATATATGAATGTTTCTGTTCAGTGCCCTGCGACAACGTCTGTTGTGACTTGGCGCTATATAAATAAACTGACCTGAGTTGAACTGAATCTCTTAGACAGCTGTGCCTTGATCAGCTGACATCACAACAGAAACTGAGAATAGATGCAGAAGATGCTGCTGGAAAGCCAATAAAAAGTTTATAGACTGATTCCTGCATTGGATTTAGTGTTACTGGGTGAATACAGCAGAGTTATAATCACACAATTATGAGTCTGGAAAGGTTTAGATCAGAGCTGCCTTGATTTGTACAAAGTAATTTCCTTGGCAGCAGGAATACTGCAGGTGACTGCTGCTTAGACACTGAGCTGCACGTTGAAAACTGTGTTTGAGAGAACAAATGTGTGTACTGTATGTGGTGGGGATATCTTTTGTGTGAGTGAGACGTGTATATTCCATGGCGATAAGGTCTCTACAGTCTTTACACTCAATGAAAATACAAAATCACAAAACCTTCAGAGCTCTGTCAGACTGCGTATTGACTTTTGAAATGAATTTGAATCTCTTATCTGAGTCAGTGATGTCTAAAATGGCTCATGGCTTCTTCTTTTTTTATCCTATTTTGTTTGTGGTGGTGTTTACTGAATACTTGGCTCCAGTTTTAAGCATTTACAGTATCCAGAGAATTGGGGTTTCAGTTTTGGAACAGCTTTCAGAAAAAAAAGAAAACAAGTTTATATTCAGGAAATTTGGGAGTGTTTTTGGTATCATTCCATAAAGCACATAAAAATTCAGTGGAAAAAGGATGTGCACACTTTACTCATCACCATCATTATTACTAATTTTAAAAATGTTTATTAGCAGTGACATATGCGCAGCTGTGTGCAGTCTAAATTTGCTCTTTCTCTTTGTATTGCTTGTTTGTTTCTAGTTATGATACGCGAGGATGTGTTTAAAAAACTTCTGTTAAGAATAAACTCTGTCATTTTAAATGCCAATTAGTAAAGAGACATTTTGTTTCAGTTCCTGCCTTCTGGGTGCAAAAAGGAGGTTCCCCATTTATTGTAATCCATCTCCTGTCAATTAAAGAGACTTAGCTTGTTTCCTTTTGTTTAAAACTCCATAAAAAGTCAAACTGTCTGCATCATTTGCGCTGTTTTATGACTATTACTGCTGTCAAAGGTAGCTGTGCATTTTTGCACCAGCGTTGCCACCCTGTGTTGCTTTATGGAAACTACATGTAATAAATGTAGGTTGAGTGTTGGTGTGGGCTTTGACTTTAGTATAATTTAATTATTGTATATTATAAACCCATAATTAATCACATCTTGTCAATAAGAAATCTACAGTATTACACTTCAAACTACACTTATACCACTTATACCAAGAAGTACAGGTAATTTGTTCCGAGTGCAATAACCATTCTCAACCAAACCAAATGATAACATCTACTCATGGTATGCAAAACGTTTTATTCTATGCACAAATTGTTTATATTTTTTATTGTATGAATGTGTTTCATTTTCTGATTGGAGAGCTGAAGGAAAACTTCCACCCTGGTGGCCAATAAAGTTTTATTTTATCTTATCTTAACCCATCAGTACCCTGAAATGTTTTAGATAATAATTTGATTTAAATAAAGATTAATTTATTTCTATAATTTTCTACATCAAGCATCATTAATGTACAGTGATAAGGACATTTTTTGGGGATAGTCAACTAAAAAAAATGTAGGAGTTGATTATTTGTTTGTTCATCCTGAAGAGTTCTGCACAAATAAGGTTATGCTCTGACGTCTAGAGTCCATTAAAACATTTTATTAATCCCAGAGAGAAATTAAATGTTGTAGCTCATCATCCTGGTTTCATTAAGAGTTGTTATAGATGCTGATGTCAGAGGGATCTCCCGCAGCGGATCTGAAGAATCTGGCCACATATGCCAATCTATCCACCCAGACCCAGCGGGCCTCTTGGTCCTCCTGGACAGCAGGACCACCTGAATGTTGGGCAGAACTCCTCCCTGAGCGATGGCCACTCCTCTCAGCAGTTTAAGCAGACCACCAGCTGCAGATGTTGGGGGATGGTCCTGGTCTTCTTGTTATCCTGAGCCACATTTCCTGCCAGCTCCAATGATCTCAGCAGTCAGTCACTCGAGTAACTCCACCAGGTAGACAGAGATGCATCCATGGTGCCTCCTTTTCAACTCATTTTGGATTTGGGGCTGTATTTGAGGTAATATTTGAGCTTTGAAATGTTAATCAGCTGCTCCTGGTTGCAAAACCCACCATGTTGTCATGGTTACGCTTCATAACAAATATCCAAAAGTAAAGTGGTTTCCAATAGAGGAGGAAGAAATCATCCAAAAAAAGCCATTCACATCCAGAAAAAAGAGGAAACAAAGTTTTCAAAAGCAATATCCCAGAATGATAGTACAACGTAACAACTACTCCAACATGCAGCCGCCTTCAGCTGTGCAAATCTAGAACAAAAATGAACTGCTGGGCCTTTTAATCCAAGCTCATCCCTGTGTTAATGTTTGTGTGATCATCTATAAATAAAAATTAAAAGCAAAGTACACTGTAGTATCTGCAAAACAGACATTTAAAAAAAAGTTACTTCGGGTTAAAGATAAAAATGTCATGAAGATAAAAGTCAACATGTGCAGGTGGAAATGCCATCTACAGAAATAAATAAAAAATTGATTAAGAATTCAACTAAAACATATTTGTACAGCGGTGTGTGCACTATAAGGTTAATTTGTCTCCTTCAAAGCTGTTGTGTTACTTTCAGAAAGAAAACCAAAAAAATTAGGCTGTAAATAATTAATTTTTATTATTTATTTTAAACAACAAATTGGCAATTGTTGACACTACAGTATTTAAGAATGGCAAAGTGGATTGTTAAAATTTACTTAATAATGTTTGTAAAGATAGGTTATTTGTTATAGCAGTCAGTAGTTGCTTTGATTAAATTTAGTAAATTGGGCAGATGAATCGTTTAACTTGTCTTAGTGCTAAATCCATTTTCTTTGTCCGTTTAACCGAAGATTCCGCTTCTCTTTGCTGTCGAGACATAAAAAAAGACAAACGTTTTAAGCTAAAACAGCAACCTTATCAATACCTTTAATATTTGCCTGTCTTAAAAGTTGTGTTTGGTTCTGTACCTTTTTCAGTGACGGTATACATGGCCTCCATTCCAGATGAAATGTGGTCGGTGATGTGACAGTGCACCAGCCAGGTACCAGGATACTGAGGACGCATTTTCACCGTCTGAACAAGAAACAACAGGCTTCCAGTTTATTGACCCTTTCAATAGTGGTAGTAGTAGATTCCAGTTTATATTAGCCATAAGTGTGATATCTCTAATCATTTTTCTTGCACCATTTTACACTAGTTATTTTTTTAAAGAACTGTTTACAGTGAAAGCATGCCATGCCTGTGTTTGGTTTTGTTAACTTTTACGTTGCTTCTCTGCCTGCACCTAAATGACTTATTATTTAAAATGTACAAGTTTTAGGTTTGTGATGATGTTTATACAGTGGTGCTTGAAAGTTTGTGAAACCTTTATAATTTTCTATATTTCTGCATAAATATGACCTAAAACATCATCAGATTTTCACACAAGTCCTAAAAGTAGATAAAGAGAACCCAGTTAAACAAATGACACAAAATATTATACTTGGTCATTTATTTATTGAGAAAAATTATCCAATATTACATATTGTATTTATGAGTGGTAAAAGTATGTGAACCTCTAGGATTAGCAGTTAATTTGATGGGGAAATTAGAGTCAGGTGTTTTTAATAAATGGGATGATGATCGAGTGTGAGTGGGCACCCTGTTTGATTAAAAGAACAGGGATCTATCAAAGTCTGCTCTTCACAACGTTTGTGGAAGTGTGGCAGGAACAAAGAGATTTCTGAGGACCTCAGAAAAAGAGTTGTTGATGCTTATCAGGCTGGAAAATGTTACAAAACATCTCTAAAGAGCTTGGACTCCACCAATCCACAGTCAGACAGATTGTGTACTGTACAAGGACATTCCCTCTGCAGGAGTGGTGGACCAACAAAGATCACCCCAAGATAAAAGTGGGCGAGGTCACAACAGATCTTACCTTGTTAAATAATGTTCATGAGTCCACCATCAGGAGAACACTGAGCAACAATGGTGTGCATGGCAGGGTTGCAAAGAGAAAGCCACTGCTCTCCAAAAATAACATTGCTGCTCGCCTGCAGTTTGCTAAAGATCCCGTGGACAAGTCAGAAGACTGTTGGAAGAATGATTTGCGGACGGATGAGACCAAGATAGAATTTCTTGGTTTAAATGAAAAGTGTTAAGCTTGAAGAAAAGACAACTCTGCATTCCTGCATAAGAACGTCATCCCATCTCTGAAACATGGTGGTAGTGGTATCATGGTTTGGACCTGTGTTGCTGCATCTGGGTCAGGACGACTTGCCATCATTGGTGGAACAATGAATTCTAAAGGAAAATGTCAGAACATCTGTCCATGAACTGAATCTCAAGAGAAGATGGGTCATGCAGCAAGACAATGACCCGAAGCACACAAGTGGTTCCACCAAAGAATGGTTAAAGAAGAATAAAGTGCATGTTATGGAATGGCCAGGTCAAAGTCCTGACCTTAATCCAATCCACTAGGGGGTCACTAGGTACTGAAAGCAAAGTTTCACATACTTTTGTCACTCATAAATATTTAATATTGGATCATTTTCCTCAATAAATAAATTACAACGTACAATATTTTTGTCACATTTGTTTAACTGGATTTTATTGATCTACGTTTTGGACATGTATGAAAATCTGATGTTTTTGGTCATATTTATGCAGAAATGCAAAAAATTCTAAAGGGTTCACAAACATTCAAACACCACTGTGTAGGGGTGTATACTGAGACACAGAAAAGAGTCTAAATCCTAAAATCTGTAANTCACACTAGGTACTGAAAGCAAAGTTTCACAGACTTTTGTCACTGATAAATATGTAATATTGGATCATTTTCCTCAATAAATAAATTACAACGTACAATATTTTTGTCACATTTGTTTAACTGGATTTTATTGATCTACTTTTTGGACTTGTGTGAAAATCTGATGTTTTTGGTCATATTTATGCAGAAATACAAAAAATTCAAAAGGGTTCACAACCATTCAAGCACCACTGTGTAGGGGTGTATACTGAGACACAGAAAAGAGTCTAAATCCTAAAATCTGTAAAATGTTAGGTTGTTTGAGATTTTACCTGGAAGGTCGCTGGAAGCAGCTCATAGGAGTCTACACGATGAGGACCTCCGCCTAGCTGCAGGGTAAAGAATATTGTAAAAGTTTTTATTTTAGGATTATCTGATGGTGTCCAGAATTTGTCACCTTGATGTGTTGTACCTTATATTCCACACTATGACCATGCCAGTGCACAGTGTGTATGTCCACTTCATTGCCCATTCCCATCAGGTACCAGTACACCTTATCACCCACCTCCATGTTCAAACCATTCAGATTGGCATACACATAACCATTGACAGCTGCACACAAACACACAAGAAAAAACAAACATAAATAATGAATATTTTTTAAATACCATCCTTTAGTGTCATTTTGTAAAAATTGAACAGTCTTGACTTTATAGTGTTGCTTTCAACTGCTGAAAGGTAATTTGACTTGTTTAGTGTTTATGTGTTTTCATTTTAGTTATAATTGTTAGCTTATACCAGGTCTCCCCGAAAAAATTAATTAACATAATACTTATAGGACTTCATTGTGAATAAAGATATTGTAATAACCTGTATATCTAGACTGTGTGAGTTTGTATGAAGTGAACTGTGTTCTTGTCTCACCATGCATTTTGTTGCTTTCAATAAAGTCTTCTTCATCTTTTAAGTTTGGACGAGGATTCCTGATGTGTCTCCTGATGTTTTCATCCAGATACCTGCAATATGACATATACTTTGTGATTTAAATGCAATGTGTAGCCAAAACTAATAACTGGGGTGGTGGGGGGATGAAGATGGAAATTCTGAGTATTGCAGGAGTGAACGTTAGGTATTTTGTGACAAAATTTAAATGTGTAACCAATGTCTCAACAATTTCATGACTGAACTCAGGATGTCTGTTTTCATCTTTTAATTGTGGGAAACAGCTCATAGAATTTCCAGAACAAATTTTCTTCCACTTACCAACTTTCATTCTCGTCAAAAACCAACATAAGAAGTGCAAATTCTTCTACTTCCTTCTTTAGTCCAAAACTCCTAAAAACAATACAGTTTTATTCAAACTTTTACTGTTAATGTGTAACTATGTGTTTAAAACACTATATTTTGTTGGATCTTTGCAGCTTCATGTAGGTCAAACAGTCACCTGGCCCAGCTACGACGACAAATCACCAGCGGACCAATCAAACCGCTGTACAGATCCTGAGAGAAGGAGAGAAAAACTGTAAGTCTAAGTGAATCTTTCTGTCTCATCATGTTTTATAGTTGCACCTTTATGACGTCGACAGCGGAGTAGTAAGCTGAAACAGCGCACTGCTCCTGATCTTCAGTCGGTCCTGTGTTCTTGTTCACGTACCAGGTGTATGTGTGAGTTTCATCTGTGACAGGCGGCATAAATCACTTTGACGGATTTCTATTTCGTGCAAGTTGTATCGAGACACAATTTTGTAAAACAGCGGTAAAGATATTCACAGTAAAGTTAGGTCTTTTCAGTTTTATTTTGTCTTTTAGTGCTTCCAAACAATAAATGTCGATGTTAAAACATTTACCAAGTCAAGTTTACTAAGTTTGTCTGTTGTTTCAGACATCCCTGTACCTGGTTTAGTTTGGTATACATCAGGAGTTTCCGTCTTTACTCCGTGGGCATGTATGGAATACGGTCTGGACGCCATATTTTTAAAAACCACCTTGACTTTGTCCCCAACTTCAGCATGAATCATCGGCCCTGGAATGGAAGAGAAATGTTTTCATTATCATTGGAGTTTTAAGAAGTCCTAATAGCATGCTTGATGTGTTTGTCACAGAAATAAACTCCAAAAACTGATGGAAAAGAGTAAACATAAAATGTTGGAAAGACTGTAGGTGGATGCAAAAGAACTAAATGAAACATCCAAGATGAATGAAGCAGCAAAACAACTAAAAAAGAGCATGTCCAGAGAAAATATTAACCATTTGAAATATTTATAAACACCCAAGTTATCACTGCTATTTTTACCCATTATGCCAAGATGTTCCATATCAGGTGTTCTTGCCACCTCCTTGGTGAACTTGTCGTTGGTGAACTGTTTGTAGACAACCTTCTTGTACTGAGAGCCAATAAACCCATCACGCTTTTCCAAAAAGATGACGGCAGGACTGCAGCAATGGACAACATGCTGTTTAAAGCTCACGTTTGTAATGTACTGTCAAACAAGTATTTCTCATTGCTAATGAAACTCAATCAGTTATCCATTTAATTCATAAATAAAAATACTGCCATATTTTCTGTGTTTTAAGTTCAGCATTTTATAATCATTGTACAATTTTTCAGTTACTTCATTCCCATGCTCCTGAACATCTCTTCCTCCCAGGTGCGGTTCGGAGAGTAGTCCCAGTCAGTTTCCACGGCAGCGATGTAGTAGGTTTTTGAATGGAGCATCACCTCGCCCTGGCGCTGGAACAGACCACACTTCTGTACAGTGTAGTTGGCTCGCATGCCACTTCGATAATGGTCCACTGTGGCAGAAACCACTTCAAACTGACCTGAAAACATTAACATCACAACTAAGGTTGTTTCTGTATTTAAATTATTGCAGAACAACTAACATTGTGGTTGAAGCTGATATATTCATGCCAGTTTTTCCACTTCAGTTATTTTCAAAACATATTTAGTTAAAGTCAGACCATCAGTTATTTATTACATCAAAAGAAAAAAAAACTGCTTAACTTTCTTCCCAGATTATTTTGTATACTTTTTTAAAGCTATTTTTGTATTTATTTCACTCCAGCTTTTTGGATTGGAAAGCAAATTTGTCAAGTTTTTATTTGATAAATATGAATGTTAAATAATTTACAACTTCAGCAGGTTTTGTTTTGCAAAGTCATGACACGATTAAGCTGATGTAACATTGTAATACAGCTGATGTTACACTAATAAAGCTCATGTAACACTGTAATAAACCTCATTTAACACTTTGACTCCAAACTTACAGTTTGACTCCCATCACCCTCTGGAACACAAGTTAGGAGTCATCAGGACTCTGTACCATAGAGCAGACAGCGTCCCCACTAACTCAGCAGCCAGACAGAAGGAGAAATCACACACAAAACAGGCTCTAGAGAAATGTGGATATCCTAACTGGGCCTTCCTGAAAGCAGAGAAGAAACCCAAACAGGACTCCAGCCAGCCATCAGGTGAAAAGAAGGAACCCAGACCCAGACCAGTGGTCATTCCGTATGTTGCGGGAGTTTCAGAGACATTGAGACGTTTATTTTCTAAACACAACGTCCCAGTGGCTTTTAAACCCCAAAATACATTACGACAAAGACTGGTTCATCCCAAAGATCCAGTCCCCCGGCACAAACAGAGTAATATTGTGTATGCTGTTCAGTGTCAGGAGGGCTGTGATCAGTCTTACATCGGGGAAACTAAACAGCCACTGGCCAAAAGGATGGCCCAGCACAGAAGATCAACATCATCAGGTCAGGACTCTGCGGTCTACACTCATCTCCAGGCCAGCGGTCACTCTTTCAGGGATGAAGATGTTCACATCCTTGATAGAGAGGAACAATGGTTTGAGAGAGGAGTAAAGGAGGCCATCTTTGTGAAAAGAAACCGTCCATCATTAAACAGAGGTGGAGGCCTCCGGGTTCAACTGTCCCCCACTTACAATGCTGTTATTGCTAGTATCACTCAGCCCTCTGTGAATAGCAAACAACCATCAGGGTGTTAACGATCCATCGTCAGGCTGATGGTCCTCCTTGATCATGTGAGCAGCTGGTTTCGGCTGTCATCAGCCAACTGGTTGATCCACTGTGGGAGGGTGCTATTTATAAGACTGAGCTGAACTCAGCTTCTCAGACTGATGCCTCTTACCCACCGCACAACTGCAAACGCTCCTGCCGTCCCCTTTTTGCCGCTGGTCACGGTCCCACTGAACCACTGAACACCGTCTGATGACGTACACTAGGGGGTAGCAGAGGGAGGGGTCTCTGGCTTGTTTTCCGGGTTCAGTTGTTGTTTTAACTGCACCTCCGACGGTCTTCGATGAGATTAAAACTTTTTTTTATGTTTGGGGTGATCTACACTGGAGAGTACAGCAGCCTGTCAGCAGCAACTGTAAAAATGCCACGTTTCTTACCGGAGTTTGGGTCCAATTCCTGGAGGCTGGATCCGGTGAGTTTAAAAAGTCCGAAAAAAGTCCCGTTGTGGTTGTGTAATCAGATAGCGAGGCTCTCCCGACTGTTTGCCGGATGCGTCGAGCCGCCAGAGATCAACATTTGGGACGTCTGCGGCTCGACGGCGACGCGCGCGTGCGTGTGCAGGCTGCCGTCGCGCCGCTTCGATCACTCGAATCTCGCCGCTTCCTTGTTCCCCGTGACTCCACGCGTCTCCTCCATAGACTTTGAATGTAAACCGGTGTTATCCGGCCGCTTCGGCCGCCCGACGCCGGGGGCGGTGGGTAGGAGGCATAAGTCTTTCGGACGAAAGACGAAACGTTTCTACAGTTTTTTTTTTTTGCTTTGTTTTGTTTTGTGAATGTCCAGAGGACCAGGCTTAGCTTTTTTGGATTTTTCTAAGCTGGATTATTGAGCATGCATCAGGGTACTCATTTAACACTGTAATATAGCTCATGTAACATTGTAATAAAGCTCATGTTACAGAACTGTAATAAAAAGAGAAATGAAATAAAAATAATAAATGAATAAATAAATAAATAATAAAAAAGAGAAATGAAACACATGCTCACCTTGTATTTTGAGGTTATGGAAATTGGC
>JBBPBX010103066.1:0-11943 GCA_038048925.1 Garcialebias charrua | reverse complement strand
TTGAACGCCTTGTAAGGTTTGATCTGATTTCGATGTACCCATTTAGCAATTGGCTCTTTGCGGCCTTTGCTGATTTTGATTTCGTAGACGACTGAGGACACTTTGTCTGTTATCAGATGAGGTCCAGTCCACCTGGGCATTAGTTTGCGGGCGAGAGTTCCGGTCTCGGACCCTCCTTTCCCGGTTGCTGGGGCGAACGTATAGTACCAGACTCTGTCTCCCACTTGGAGTTCATTGTGAGAGGCCTTTTGGTCGTAGTACGCCTTGCGTCCTTCAGCAGATTTTTCCAGGTTTTTCTGGGCGAAAGCAAAAGTGTTTCTGAGGTGTACATTCAAATCTTTCATGTATTGTTGTGTGGTGTAGGCTGTCGCCATGGCGGCGTCGCCTGGTTGGTACAACAGGTGTAGAGGGAGAGTCATTTGTCGACCGGTCATCATCTCGAAGGGAGAGATGCCAGTTGATGTGTGTGGAGTGGCTCTTATGGCCATGAGGACCAGAGGGAGTTTCACGTCCCAGTCCTTGTGGTTTGCAGCCACGTATTTCTTCAAAATACTCACCACAGTTCTGTTTGCTCTTTCTACTTGGCCTGAAGCCTGTGGGTGGTAGCCGACATGAAAGTTGGCCTTGACGCCTAGCGTCTTCCACAGTTCTTTCATCACTTCACCTGTGAAGTGTGTACCTTGGTCTGAGTTCACCCGAAGGGGAAGTCCAAACCTTGAGAATATATGATTCATTAACAACATAGCAGTGGTTTGTGCTGTGTCGTTAGGAGCTGGTAGGCATTCTACCCATTTGGTGAATGCACAGGTTACCGTGAGAAAATATTTATTTCCTCTAGAGCTCTTAGTGAGTGGTCCAACCCAGTCGATCTGGAGGTCAGACCATGGGAATGCAATGCCTCTGCTTTGCAGTGGTGCTCTGTGAAGTGGTCTGGTTGGCTGAAACTGGCCACAGACCACGCACCCTTCAATGTAGTCCTTGACATCCTTTTTCATTCCAGGCCAATAGGCAATTTGTTTTAATGCCGTCAGCGTGGCTTTATCTCCTTTGTGTCCTGCGGACGGGAGATCATGGGCATGAACTAACATCACCCCCCTTTGGTCATGGGGAACCACGAACACAGGTGAGGACGTTGGTCCATGAGCGAAAGTTAGGATGCCTTTGATTAGTTTTAGCTGTTTGCGCAGCTGATAAAGGACTTTAAGGTCTGGATCGGAATCCAGTTCGTCTTTAGACGGAGTGTTTTTGTCTGGATCAGTCAGGTACAGTATCATGGAGTTGATAGCAGGATCCGACTTCTGTAGTTGGATGATGTCTGGGTCAGTCAGTGCAGGTCGTACAGAGACTGCGTTGTCAGCAGGTCTGGCTGCGGCCTGTGCACGTGTGACTGCCATTACCCTGACTGTAGGTTGTGTTGGCAGAGTCTTGATTAACCAGGAGGGGTCGAAGGACCATAGAGGACCTTCGTCGGCTCCTTCTTTGGCTAAGGAATCTGCAATGTCATTGTAGTACTTGTCATCGCCTGGGACTCTAGAATGTCCTGGAACTTTCTTCCAGTAGATCTGTAAGTCGTGAGATGTCACCAAGTGATCACACGCTATGAAAAGCTCTTTGTGTTTGACCACTTTTCTGTCGCTTGTTAGGAAACCGTTCTGTTTCCACACAGCGAGGTGACAAGCGAAACTCAAACGAGCATAGTTAGAGTCAGTGCAGATGACTAGCGTCTTGATGGAACGTTCTACTACCATCTGGAGAGCTATTAGGATTCCTGCAATCTCAGCGTACTGAGAAGTCTGAGATCCTAATTTGTAGCTGAAAGTTATCTGCTCTTGGTCTTGGAGGAGGACCCCTCCAACACCTGCTCTGCAGATTTTGTCGCGGAGGAATGAAGATCCATCCACGTACAATGTTGTCATATCTTTGCAGATATTGTCATCAAAGAAGTGGTGATTTGGGTCTACAGTTACTGGGGGTTTTACCTCAACCGGCGGCTGGGTGGCTGGTACATCTTGTGTACACTTCTGGCAGATTGCCAAGTCCGTCCCCAGATGAGACTTCTTGTTTTGACCATAACGTATGTCTAGGTTAAAACTTTGAAGCGCCATGAGCCACGTTGCAACACGTGAGTTTGTCACCACACCATCTCTGATGCGTTCACTGTTAAGAAAAGTCACTGGCTGGTGTTGTGTTTCCACAATGATTTTCTGTCCACCAATGTAGCTGGAGAAATGTTTAACTGCCCACACTGTGGTCAGTAAAGCTTTCTCACAGTCTGAGAATCTCAACTCGGGGCCTGCCATCGTTTTGCTGGCGTAGGCTACTACACGTTTGTCTCTGTCGTGTATCTGGTACAGACCTGCACTTATGCAATGAGCTGAGAAGCCCACTTCCAAGTAAAACTCTTTGTTGTAGTCTGGGTAGACTAAACAAGGGGCTGACTTGATCCTGTTTATAAGAGCGTCCATTGCCTGTTGCTGTTTGTCAGTCCAAACAAATGGTACGTCTTTTTTAAGGAGTTCAGTCAGTGGTTTCGCAAGGTCCGCATAGTTTTCGATGAATTGGTTCGAGTAGTTACACACGCCCAGAAAACTTTGTAGTTCTTTGAGATTGGTGGGGACTTTGAGATTGTCGAGGCCTTGGGTGCGAGTCAGCTGTGGTTGTACTCCGTCTGGACCTACAAGTAGGCCAACGTAGTCCACTTTGGTTCTGCACCATTGGCATTTTGACAGTGATATCTTAGCACCAGCAGTTGTTAGTTGATTCAGAACGTGGTCGATCTCAGCCAAATGTGAGTCCAGTGTTGGCTGCCTCAAAAGGACATCGTCCACGTAAATCAGTGTCCCACGCTCGTGGGCGTCTGGACATGCTTTGTTCAAGAAGATGTTGAACTCTGCAGGTGAGTTAGCGTAGCCAAAGGGACACCTGTTAAAGGTGTATTGACGGCCACCAAAAGTGAAAGCTAGTTTGTACTGATCCTCGGCGCGCACAGGGATGGTCCAAAAACCAGAGGCGACGTCGAGGGTCGAGAAGTACTTACCATTGGTGACCTTGGGCAGTTCCTGTTGGAGTTGCGTCATAGGCCATCTGGATAAGGGAACTTGTTTGTTTAGCTTTCGGTAGTCTATAGTGAGTCTCCACTTACCATTTGGTTTTAACACCGGCCATAAAGGCGCAGAGTAAGTGCTGTTACAGTATCGGATGATACCTTTTTCTAACAGGTCATTAATGATTTCTCTGATAGGTTGATGTGCTGCCAGAGGAATCTTGTACTGTCTGACAAATGCAGGGGGAGCATTAGGCGGGGTTGGGATGCTCACTGTGTGGAGCGTGGTCAACCCACAATCCATCGAGTCAGTTGAGAATGATTTCTCATATTTTAGAAGAACTTTGCGAAGTTTGTCCCTTTCTTCATCAGTTTTCAGGGCGTCGGCTTGGGCGACCACCTGGTCAATCTGTGAAGCAACTGAGAGGGGTTCTTGTTCTTTGGGGAGCTCCAGTGAGTCCCCTTCAGTGTCGTAAAACCTGTCAACAGGTAGTGCACTGTAAGTTTGAGGGCATAGACTGTCTCCTTTGTTGAAACCGAACCTGCGGACAGTGTCCTGGTCGGACTCAGTGGGGGAGAAAAGAGCTATGGCCTGTGTTGGTTTCGTGAACAAGACTTGCCCCGTGTGTTGATTTGGGATCAAGTTTTCTGGGAGTCCTCCCAGAAATGGAATGCTTAGCTCAAAATCATGAAAATCAGTAGAGATCAACCATCCTAACTGTGTGTTCTTTGGGATCAGTACCTCTTCTGTGCTTGTGTTGCACATAGCAACAGTCGTGGTTCTGCAGTCGAGGGTCACTTGGAATGTGGCCTCCATGGACAGTCCTAAGTTGAAAAACATAGGAGATGGTTGAAAGTATGCCTGTTTTGTGCTAATAGCTTGTCCTTTCATGATGTGACACATCACCGGCTTGTTCATAACCTGAGGTGGTACCGCAGTGTTATGGCTGTTAGCAATCTGGCAGACCTCTGGAATGGTCTGTCCAGCCTTAAGGTTCTCTGTGGTTAGCACAGGAGACTCCTTTGTGGCTGTGTCTAGTGACCACAGTACATTGTTGTTGATGTCCACTCGGACACCTAATCTTACCAAAATGTCGGAGCCTATGTAGGTTGCATGTGGTAAGTTCGGGACCACGAGGAATGGGTGATCCAGTTCTCGTTGGTTCCAGATTAGTTTCAGGTCAATGATCCCTTTTGCGGTCATTACCTGTTTATCGTTGGGGTCTAACGAAAAGCGGAAAGCCTTTTTGTTCATTTCTAGACCCAACTGTTTTTTAACCAAGGTTCCATAGAAAGCTTGGCTGATCGCTGATTTCTCCGTCCAAGGAGACAGAACAGCATCATCGGTGTGGGATCCTTGGATCTCAACACCTTTGACTACCTGTGGTAGGTAGTGTTCAGTGAGTGCTGACTGTTTCAGCTCGCAGAGGAGGCTCTCTTGTTGGGCCTTTTCTGCCTCACCTGTTGCTGAAGGTTCACTTACCGGGATTGTGCTCTCGTTGGAGGATCCCTTTGTGCCTTCCGCGGTACCTGCTGTTAGACAGTCAGTGTCACCTTGTGTAGGCATATCGATTGGCAGTGGTTGGCTCACTCTGGTCCACATTGTCTGATCGCCATAATCTATAATCGCGTCGAAGCGGTTTATAAAGTCTTGGCCGACCAAAAATGGGAATGAGTCAACGGCGGACACGTGTACCGGGTGGTATAGCGTCATTTCACCAATCTGCATGTGAACCATAGCTATAGCTGTTAGGGTTGTTCTCGTTTCTGAGAGTCCCTGCAATACTACAGCACATTCTTTGAGGGGTATTTCCCTGTCAACACCGCTAGCGGCTATCCGTAGCTCCTTCAACAGTGTGGGAGACATAATGGTTATGTCAGCCCCACCATCCAGGAGGGCCTCTTCTGTGAGGACCCCTTCTAAAGTGATTGACAGGTAAGCCTTCTTAGCGGGCCCCTTCCTGATAATGTTACACAGGAACCTATCAGGTTTTTTTCGACGTTTGTTACGTCTACTAGCCTGGCCCTCGCCTTCCTGCACAGCTCCGCTCAATTCTCATTTCCCTTCACTGCACAGTCTGGGACTTATCCCATCCACAAAGATTTCTCCGGTAGATTTTTGTTCGGACCAATCAGAGAACAGAAGGGGCGGAGTTTTTGGCCCCTAACCCACGCCCCTGTCCCAGCGCAGCCAGCTCGCAGCCGCATGTTCTCATTCAAAGCGATGCAGGAGTCCTGCATCGAGGACTGTTGTATAAATGACACAAATGTATTAATTTCCCCTTCTTAATCCCTTATCTGGAGTTTTCTTTTGTTTTTTTGGCCAAAAGTCAAGTGTTCGCTCCCTCCTCCTCCTCCTTCTCCTCCTCTCCCTCCGCTGAACAAGGAAGAAATGCCCCCACCTGTCCCAGCGCGCAGCCAGCTCGCAGCCGCATGTTCTCATTCAAAGCGATGCAGGACTGTTTTATATGTGACACAAATTTATTAATTTCCCCTTCTTAATCCCTTATCTGGAGTTTTCTTTTGTTTTTTTTCCCAAAAGTCAAGTAATCGCTCCCTCCTCCTTCTCCTCCACCCTCCGTTGAGTGAAATGAACAAGGAGGAAATGGCTGAGGTTGTCACGAGAATTAAACTCGGGTTTTACGTTGCTGACCGAGCCCCATCAGATTTTCTGGTCTTTTGGTGAGCTGGACCAGCGATCCATGGTTTTATTTTATTTTATTAAAATGTTTTAACATACAGAATTTGCGCAGCGAGAGAAAAGCTGTAGGAGGCGGAGCAGTTGTCAGTCAAGTTCACCAGAGCACGGGGGGTGGCTCTGAGGGGAGGGAGCAGAATGCTTTCCCTGTTCAAAATATCCAATGGTTTTGTTCCTCAGCAGAGGCCAACGCCTCCAGCAAGAATCGTTTCTCTATGGAAAAAGTCCAGACCCTTGTCTGAAGCGAAGTGAAGGTAGGGTCTGGTTTTAACCAGGCTATACGTCTACCATTGTCTGTGTGATTTTCATTCACCTGTACTGGTAGTGCAGTCACACATGGGTCTGAGTGATCGGTCTGTGACGAGTCATTGTCTTTGGTGAGTGAGCTTTCCCCCCCTTTTTCTGATGAGGGGCTCTCGGACTCTGTAACAATGATGTCATGGTTACAATCAACGTCTTGTTGACTGTCTGTACCCTGATTGTCAGCATCCTGACCATCAGTATCTTGGTGACTGTCAGCAATTGTGGCATTGCTGTTATTTGTGTGTTCTGAGTCACTATCAATGATAGTGCTACACATTACTCCAGGTTTGTTTTCCTTGTTTGTTTTTTTCAAACTTTCTAACAACCGACGTATGTTCTCCATCTCTTCTGAGGACAGAGGTTTAGGGCCTTTTTTCTGGAACTTCTGTGGGTTTTTCCTCGCCCCAGACTGTTCAGTTTGAGGTGCAGGAGCTGGCGCATTGCTCGGGGGTCCCCTCTGGGACCACCCTCTTTCATATGAGTCTCCTTGGGACCCATATTTCTTTTTCTTTTGGAACGCCCCCCTTTTTTGATGATGGGGTTCTTCCTCTTGATGCGGCCTGTACCACTTAGGGTCTCTGGACCCCTTTTGGTCTTTGTTCCAGCGGACACCTTCATTTTGCGGTCTGTCAGGTTGGAAATTTTGTTTATTCTCGCCTTCCTTAAAAGAGTGAGCTGGCGCTCTTGCTCCTTCAAGGTCTAGCGTTTGGTATTTGACCTTTTCACCTGGATACACTTCAACGGGTTTCTTGTGTCGCTTGTATGTTTCAAAAACACGTATAGCGCACTCCTTTAATTCACGCATGGTTTTTTCTCTGTAGTCGGCCATGAGGTTGGCCGTTGAACCAATCTCTGAATATAGATTGTTCATAAAAAGAAACTTAAAATCACGTTCATCCTCCATCCCTGGCTCATTCCGATCACCAAAAAAGGCTTCGAAAAGTCTGTCATAGTATGGGATCGGATGTTCATTCTGCCCCTGAGTGATTTTCAATGCGGCTTGGTAGCCAACGTCTCCCATGCGAGGAGCATATTCTTGCAGTAGAGTTTCGCAGAAAAGTTTGTAATCCTTCAAAATTGCGACTGGTTGACGCGCAATGAAGTGCTGCACTTTCCTGTTTGTGGTGAGTTTGATCAAACTGATTTTATCGTCAACCGTAGCGTTCGGATAGCATGCCAGTTTAAACTCAATGTCTTTCAGATAGGTATCGGTTTCAGTCGAACCATATTGCCCTGGCTCAAAACGTTGAACGAACTGGGAAATTTTATGGAGTCGTTCTATTGGGACAGCGAATTGAGAGCCATTAATAGTGATATACCCACCCGTCTGCGCACCAGGTACACCTGTAGACATGGGGTACGTAGGTACCTGCCATTGGGTTGTCCCAGCAAATGTCTGTTGAGGTGGAGGTGGGGGTGGTGGCGGAGGGAGTAGTGCATCGGGCATGGGCGGGGGCGGTGGAGGAGGGAGTGGGTCATCAGGTATGGGAGGGGGCGGCGGAGGCGGTGGATTCTCAAGGTGTTTACTCATGAGATCCAAACATTTTCTCTCTTCGTCAAAGAGTTTGTTCATTGCTGATGCACGCTCTATTCTACAACTGTTCAGTTGGACTCTTAACCCATCATTTTCACGTTGTAACATCATGTGCTGCTCTTGTGATTTTCTATAATCATCTTGCAGCCTTGTGTACCGTAGTGATAATGATTCTATGGTGTCTGTGCATTTGTCCAGCGCGTCCCGTGCCTCCTCACAATCCGCCTGAAGCGACTTGTATTGATGGTAATACTTATCCCTCTCCACCACACATTTTTCCAACTCACCTTGTGATTGGTCAAAATCCCTTTTTAACATTGTGCAAAGATTACGCGTTTGTTCAGCGCTGTCAATACTCGACTGTGTTAAACTCTTTACCTCCTGCTGTAAAGTGGCAACCTCCATTTGTGCTGTTAAACATGATGTAGAGACAGCCCGGCGTACAGCAGTTTCAAAGTCTAGCTTGGCCTTTAACAGAAGGCTTAATTTAGCCAAACGTTTATCTCTGTCTGCTTTCTTTTCAGCCGTTGTGGTTCCAGCTGTTACAGTTTTTAATGCTCTGTCCACATCTGCTTCCTCCATCAACTGTGTCTCTTCATGATAGTTTGTGATGGACCCTGTGAGTGAAAATAAGGCATGTTCGATCCAATCTGCTTTGGTCGGGTCGTGGCCTTCAGTTGGCACAGGCTGCCCCGTATCAGTGGTGTTAGGGGTCTCACCCTCTGCGCCTGCCATCTTTTATCTGGAATTTCAGTGAAAATCAAAATAAAAGATGCTCTGTATTCGTTACTCTAAACTTTTCACTATTTGAAATAAACAGGAAAGTTTAAATGTACACAGGATAACTGTGGAAGATGATGTGTCAGAGAAAAGGAAGAGAAAGGAAAATTTTTTCAGTTATCTGGAGTGAAAACTGTACTTTTGTTTGTTATTTTAAATTCTTTTGTATTTAAAATAAGCAAAAATGTTTGTCTGTACCTCTGTTATTCTAAATATTTTATTTAAAATAAACAGGAGCTATTGTTTGTGTACAGAACAAATTTAAAAGCTGGTAATTCACCATAAAAATGCTGACTTTTTTATGATGTTTTTGAGAAAACTCATCTGTCAACGTCTTTTAACCAACAGGGGGCAGCTTCGAGACTTAATGTTATCACGAAGAGACTGATTTTGTTTATTCAGTATTTAAACTAAAAACAACCTTTTCAGAATTAGTTTCTAGTGTGTCAGTGATAAACGCTCGAACCACGTTCTTGTCAGAGACAAATCTATGTTGTTAGACAGTTTAGATGGCTTTAAATGAGTGTTTAAACTCTCAGTGAAATCTCCGTTTGTCCTGTGAGTGTGTGAACTGCTTGTCACCCGAAGTGCACCTGGAAATGACGACACAAGTAGGCGGGTCGACGCAGCGCGTCACCAGCTTCCGTTGAGCGAGGCGGAGCTCGCTAAACAGATACGTGACGTCAACCAATCAATCACAGCGTTTGTAGTTCATTCCCAAGCGTTCATGGTGAATGAAGTTTTCTTACCTTCGACCACGGCAGTGCCGGAAATGACGACAAAGTGGGTTGGTCGCAACGGCGTGCGTTCCCACTACAGCGAATCAGCGCTCGCCACGAGTGATTGACAGCTCACAGCTCTCGTTTATCCAATCACAGCTCATAAACAAACGTGTACACGTAGCCTTTAACGCTACCTATTAGCACAATAGAACGCAACTTTACAGACCCTTAAAACAACTCAAACGCTTCAAATTAACTTCCCAAAATTCTGAAACGTGGCAATCACAATTAAAACAGGCACGACTTAGCTACGCTTAGTAACCCAGCACTGCAGCTGCAGAACAAACACGGACTCGCTCGGAGCCACTTAAAGGTCGGTTCCGGTCCACTTTTTAATGGAGCAGGAAACGGGTCTGACAGAACCCAGCCGACAACGTTCTAACAGTAATATGCTTTTTCGACCTGCTCTAATATGTAAAAATACCACACACAGCAATCTCGCAGATGTTAACAGCTTTTCAGGCAGTTTGACTCGGCGGTCAACAAAGCTTTGTACCGGAGTCTGTGCGTGAACTGGGCCGAACGGAACCAGAACCCCCCCACAGACCACGGGCTGACAAAACTTCACCTAAAGCTTCCAACAGCGTGTTAAGGAGTTGAACAATAACAATCTCTCAGCTTCAAATGATAAAAACATGCAGAATCTGCCTGTCTTGAACACCCCAGCCAAAAATTATCACCTTCAGAGTCCAAAAATTGGAACAATCATGCCAACATAACGTTTCAAGTTCATGAGAGATCACAGATTTATCAATAAACTTTCAGAAAAACTCGTACGGCCACCAGATGAAGGAAACATGAGGGAGACCATATATTGTGTCTTTAAACACATATAGTGCCACCCAGATGTAACTAAAGGATTTTAACAGGGGTCAGTATTAATACTGACCTCTTTATCCTTAATTAATCTACTTATTCAGATTGAATAGTAATTTCACGGATTCTTTTCTTTTTCAGTTTACCCAATATTTCTGTGATCTTTATGATGGATAAATAAACAAAGCCATTAAGTGACAGAGACGTTAACCTAGTTGGTATGCCAGGCGACACTACCATTTATTTAAAATAAATCAACTAAATTAACACCATTACACTTGATTGACATGATTTCACTTTCTTTCAATTTAATACGTCAGCACACTTAAATTTAACACAACAGACTTCAATATTGGATGTTAAACATATTTAGTCTGTGGGCTCTTTAGCTTAAAATAGTTTCCAGCTTAGATTGAGAGAAAAAGATAGGAGGAAGATGGGAGATGGTTTAAAGGAAATTATCTTGAGCATGATACCAAAAGTGACACTTCCATCCGACTTCTGCTAAAATCCAGGTACGTTTGTAAACAGCTCTTTACCTTTCGACGAGTCTGATAAAGAAATGACACCAGCCTTCAGATGCGCAGAGTCCTTTAGTCCCAGCACGTCCAAAACTGGTTCTAGTTTACGTTTCAACGTCTCCTGGTTTCCGCTTGGTCATCAGAGAATATGTCAGCTCCTGGCCTCTGACTTCAAGATAAACTTATTCCAGGAAGGAATAAACAAAGTTTTGAGCTTGCGCTCGTTCGAAGTGGACTCATAACAGCCTGTTATTTAGTCCTTAGCCGAATGACTGTCCTTGGCGGGTGACAGGCATTCATTCAGCTCTTTGGGAAAGGTTCACATCTCTTTGAAGTTCCCAGAAACTCTGACCGTTCCAGCAACAGCTTAGAACTTAAAAAGGAAACAGAGAGGAGAGAAACTTGTCTCTTTTTCATTGGTCCACTTGTTATCACTATTCAAGGTGAAATTCAGCGCAGAGAAGGAAATTGTTTAGGAAAAGTATCTGAGTGAGAGACTTTCAGACGCTAGATGAGAGTTTTAGCTGAAACTCGACAAAAACAATTTCAGTGTAAGTCAGTTTGACATTTTAGCTGAACTTTGACACCTTTTCACTTGCAGAAATGACACATTGATGTTTCACATTTAAAGAATAACAGCATATAACATATATCATGAAAATGACAAAAGTTATTCTTTTGATTACATTAGAATAAAATCAAAGATAGAAATAGTCTCTTTTGATGACTATATTCTCAGATTACAACTAATGGAATGATTTTGTGGTAAATGTCTTGCTTTACTGAGAGGTCAGTAAAGGTCATCACTGGACAGTTCAAAAACCTTAGTTTGACCCTGGGTAGGTCCACTACACCATGTCCAGCTATCACTGTGCAAGAGGTGGGGTACACCCTGGACAAGTCACAAATCCATCAAACTTTATGTTACTTTGTAATATTGTGTAAAATCTTATCTCACACTTTAAGCCAGCTTTAATTTACATATGGAACAAACAGTATTACTTTGTATATGACTTTTTATATGAACTTCCCACCTTTTTTTTATGTTGAACCCAAAAGAAATTAATGTGACACATGTGTGATGCTTTTTCCCACTTAAAGTGTTAAATGAACAGGTTTTCATAAGGACTCAGAGTTAAATTTAATAATCTAAGATTTATTTGAAGCACAAAAAAATCCCTTTTGATATCCATAAAGTTACAAGTAAAAGAAAATAGATATGAATCTTGTATAAATATAATAATAATAATAATAATAATAATGTGTTTGTCTGTCATCTGCGTATGTTTCCCATACACAGACGAAATTCGTCTCTGCATTTAACCCAACCACCCCAGGTGGTGCAGTGAGCAGCCAGAGGGCGCTCGGGGAGCTGGAGAATTAGGTGTGCACTCATAGACACCCCAAGGTGTGTAGTGGCCGGGACGCGAACCCGCGTCCTTCGGGTCCCAAGTCAAACGCCCTAA
>JBBPBX010103064.1:0-11944 GCA_038048925.1 Garcialebias charrua | reverse complement strand
AAATAAATGTTCCATTTGTTTACATTGTTGTTTATTCTTTTCAGCTTGTCAGTTACAAAACTGAAACTATATTTATGACCATTTTAATAGAAAAATCGTTTCTGATTCAAAAATCGTTTCTGAATCGAAAAATCGATTTTGAATCGAATCGTGACACAAAAAATCGGAATCGAATCCATTCTCCAGACACCAAGAGATTCGCACCCCTAGTACACAGGGTCCCAGTTACATCCAACAATAATAGGTAAACTAAAAACAGTAACAAGATCTAAGATATGAACTAAGGAAAAACATCAATCAAATAATACACTAAGCACTCATAGCATAAAAACATTACATCAAACAGCAGCACGAACATGAGTCTATGTGAGCAGATGAGCACGAATGAACAATAAAATTACACTGAACATGAATAAAAGCACATGATGTGAAATTGACAGCATTATTATAGTTCTTGGGCAGCACAATGGCACAACTGGTAGAGCTGCTGCCTCTCAGCGAGCAGGTTACCCTGGTTCAAATCCCCATCCAGGGACCTTTCTGGGTGTAGTTTGCATGTTCTCTCTGTGCATGTGTGGGTTTTCTCCGGGTACTCCAGTTTCCTCCCACAGACCAAAAACATGCATGTTAGTCTGATTGGTAACTCTAAATTGTCTCTAGGTCTTAGTGAGAGAGTGAATGGTTGCTTGTCTTGTTTGTCTCTGTGTCCCTGTGATGGACTGGAGACCTGTCATGTGATGGCTGGACATGGACACCGGCAACCCCCGTGACCCAAAATAGAAGAAGCGGGTAAAAGATAATGGATGAATGGATTATGGTTCTTGATGTATCAATTTCATGAAACGCACTTTGAACAGTAGAGTTGTTGTAGGGTGCGGCACAGTGGCTCAGTTGGTAGAGCTGCTGCCTCTCAGCGAAAAGTTGCCAGATTGATCTCTGGCTGGGGGCCTTTCTGGGTGGAGTGTGCATGTTCTCTTTGTGCATGTGTGTTTTTTCCCCGCCATAGATCAAAAACAATGAATGGTTGTTTGTCTTATGTGTCCCTGTGATGGACTGGAAACCTGTCCAGAGTGTCCCCCACCTCTCACACAGTGGACATGGGCACCAGTGACCCCTGCAACCTTTAAAGGAAGAAGCGGGTTAAGATAATGGATGAATGGAGTTGATTTAGGACCACATAGTCATAAGCTTGTCAATATGTTCTTAGTGAGCCCACTTATAAAGCAGATGCCATAATAAAGCCACTCCAATGATCAAAATTTTACGTTTTTGATGCAAATTTTATTTTGTAAGCTATTCTAGCAGAAAAAAATAAGATATTAAGATATATATATATTATATATTATATTATATTATATTATATATATTAAGATATATATTTTACATTTTGTACACTATCATTATGAGATTGCCTTGTATTGTTTCTTTTGTAAAAAAATGAACAAATTTAATAAACATAAACATAAACATATTCCTGCTAGAAGTCCTCCCAGGCTGCACTGACAACGCTACAGATAGATAGTTGCTGCTATTTGTGATGGTAATTACCACAAAATGTTATGTACGGTAAATCTTCTTTTTCTTCCGGCTGTTCCCTCCTCAGGGATCTACAACAGTATCTATAACAGGTAAGATATTAGCTGAACAGGTAAGATATTAGCTGTTCATAACCTTTCTAGAGAACCTCACTTTTAAATGGTTTTAATATCCCTGTCAATATTTATTTTTATAGCTGTTGAGTTGTTCAACATTAAACAAATTCACGTATTGTAAAATATTTCAAAGTTCCATCCATCCATCCATCCACCTTTTCTTGCTTCTTCCTTTTTGGGTCGCTAGGGTCACAGGTGTCCATATCCAGCAGTCACTGTGCAAGAAGCGGGGGACACCCTGGACAGGTCTCCAGTCCATCACAGAGACAAACGAGACAAACAACCATTCACTCTCTCACTCACAGCTAGGGACACTTTAGAGTTAACAAACATGCAAACTCTGCACAGAAAGGCCCCCCGGGCTGGGATTCAATCCGACAACCTTCTTGCTGAGAGGCGGCAGATCTACCAACTAAGCCACTGTCAAGTCAAAGTCAACTTTATTGTCAGAACTGCAATATGTACAGGACATACACACAGGATTGAAATTGCGTTTCTCTCAGTCCCTCGGTGCAACAGTAACCATTTAAACACTAAAACACTAAAACATTTAATAAACATAAGCATAAAATAGTAAAAGTGTAACACTGTCCTGAGTTTTTGCATAGTAGTATAAAAGTATGAAAATTTACACCAACACTAAAACACTAAACATTTAATGAACATAAGCATAAAATGAAATAATAAAAGTGTAATACTGTCCTGAGTTTTTGCATAGTAGTATAAAAGTGTAAAAAGTATATCTATAAAATAAACTGAAGGTTCTAGCATTGACATTTGTAAAGAGTGGCAAAGCAGCATATGAGTTAATGTACAAGCCCAAAACCAGAAAAGTTGGCACGTTGTGGAAATCGCAAATAAAAACAGAATACAATGACTTGCAAATCTTTTTCAACCTATATTCAATTGAACACACTGCAAAGACCACATACTTAACGTTCGAACTGGTAAACTTTGTTATTTTTTGCAATTATTAGCTCATTTGGAATTTGATGCCTGCAACATGTTTCAAAAAAGCTGGCACAAGTGACAAAGAAGACAGAGAAATTTGAGGAATGCTCATCAAACACTTATTTGGAATATCCCACAGGTGAACATGCAAATTGGGAACAGGTGGGTGCCATGATTGGGTATAAAAGCAGCTTCCTTGACATGCTCAGTCATCCACATAGAAGGATGGGGCGAGGGTCACCACTCTGTGAACAAATGCGTGGGCAAATTGTCGAACAGTTCAAGAACAACTTTTCTCAACGAGCTATTGCAAGGAATTTAGGAATTTCACCATCTACGGTCCGTAATATCATCAAAAGGTTCAGAGAATCTGGAGAAATCACTACACGTAAGGGGCAAGGCCGAAAACCAACATTGAATGCCCGTGACCTTCGATCCCTCAGGCGGTACTGCATCAAAAACCGACATCAGTGTGTAAAAGATATCACCACATGGGCTCAGGAATACTTCAGAAAACCACTGTCAGTAACTACAGTTCGTCGCTACATCTGTAAGTGCAAGTTAAAGCTCTACTATGCAAAGCAAAAGCCATTCATCAACAAGATCCAGAAACGCCGCCGGCTTTGCTGGGCCCGAGCTCATCTGAGATGGACTGATGCAAAGTGGAAAAGTGTTCTGTGGTCTGATGAGTCCACATTTCAAATTGTCTTTGGAAACTGTGGACGTCGTGTCTTACGGACCAAAGAGGAAAAGAACCATCAGGACTGTTATAGGCGCAAAGTTCAAAAGCCAGCATCTGTGATGGTATGGGGGTGCATTAGTGCCCAAGGCATGGGTAACTTACACATCTGTGAAGGCACCATTAATGCTGAAAGGTACATACAGGTTTTGGAGCAACATATGCTGCCATCCAAGCGACGTCTTTTTCATGGACGCCCCAGCTTATTTCAGCAAGACAATGCCAAGCCACATTCTGCACGTGTTACAACAGCGTGGCTTCGTAGCAAAAGAGTGCGGGTCCTCCCCTGGCCTGCCTGCAGTCCAGACCTGTCCCCCATTGAAAATGTGTGGCGCATTATGAAACGTAAAATACGACAACGGAGACCCCGGACTGTTGAACAACTTAAGCTGTACATCAAGCAAGAATGGGGAAGAATTCCACCTGAAAAGCTTCAAAAATTGGTCTCCTCAGTTCCCAAACGTTTACTGAGTGTTGTTAAAAGGAAAGGCGATGTAACACAGTGGTAAATATGTCCCTGTGCCAACTTTTTTGCAATGTGTTGCTGCCATTGAATTCTAAGTTAATGGTTATTTGCAAAACAAAATAAAGTTTCTCCGTTCGAACATTAAATATATTGTCTTTGCATTCTATTCAGTTGAATATGGGTTGAAAAAGATTTGCAAGTCATTGTATTCTGTTTTTATTTGCGATTTGCACAACGTGCCAACTTTTCTGGTTTTGGGCTTGTACACAGTATATGTATGAGGTAGTTGATGTTGGTATAGAGGCAAAGTGGCATATGCAGTAAGGCACATTGGGCATCCTTAAATAAGGCTAGTCAGAGAATACTGTATATGTATCAGCAGTAGTGTAGATATAAAAGTAGTGTAAATGTAAACAGTAGTAATAAATGTAAACAGTAGTAATAAATGTAAACAGTATTAATAAATGTAAACAGTGAATGTAAACAGTAGTATGACTATAGGCAGTAATGTAATACAAACATTAGTGCAAATATGAGAAGTAGTGCAAACTGAATGAGCACATGACCGAGAGTTTAGTGAATAACCCGTTTGATGACACAGAGTCCAGTGTTAAAATCTTTGTGTTGTGTGGTAATGTGTGAGAAAGTTTTTTGTGTTAAGGCAGTTCAAATGGGAGGGGAGGCAGAGCAGGCAGAGTGTTTAGCATCCTGACTGCCTGATGAACAGAGCTGTCTCTCAGTCTGCTGGTTCGAGCCTGGAGACTCCTCAGTCTCCTCCCTGATGGCAGCAGTCTGAAGCAGCTGTGTAGTGGGTGTGTGGGATCACCTGCCATGCAGTGGGCTTTCCGAGTGAGGCGGTTGCTGTGTAAGTCCTGCAGTGAGGGGAAGGAGGTGCCGACGATCTTCTCAGCTGCTCTCACGATGCGCTGGAGGCTCTTGCGGCAGGATGCAGTACATGCACCAAACCACACAGTGATGCAGCTGGTCAGGACACTTTCTATGGCACCTCTGTAGAAGGTGCACATGATGGGGGTTGAAGCTCCAGCCCTTTTCAGCTTGCGGAGAAAGTAGAGACGCTGGTGAGCCTTCTTGGCCAGTGATGCAGTGTTCCTGCTCCAGGACAGGTCCTCTGAGACATGCACTCCCAGGAACTTGGTGCTGTCTACTCTCTCCACTGCGGTGCTGTTGATGGTCAGAGGGGCATGTTGGGCATCCCTCTTCCTGAAGTCCACAACAATCTCCTTTGTCAGAGTCAGAGTCAGAGAGTCTTTATTGTCATTTGCACCGCATGTGGTACATGTGATGAAAATGAGATTATGTACACGGGGTCCCAGTTACATCCAACAACAAACTTTGTCTTCTCCACGTTGAGAGTGAGATTGTTGTGTCCGCACCACAAGACCAAGCGGCTCACCTCATTCCTGTAGTCCATCTCATCGTTGTTGCTGATGAGACCCACCACTGTTGTGTCGTCCGCAAACTTGATGAAGTGGTTGGAGCTGTACGATGGTGTGCAGTCGTGTGTTAGCAGGGTGAATAGAAGGGGGCTCAGCACACATCCTTGTGGGGCCCCTGTGTTCAATGTGATGGTGCTAGATGTGTTACTCCCGACCCGTACTGTCTGTGGTCTCCCGGTCAGGAAGTCTAGCAGCCAGTTACACATTGAGGTGTTCAGCCCCAGACTGTCCAGTTTATGGATGAGCTGTTGGGGGATGATGGTGTTGAATGCCGAGCTGAAGTCGATGAACAGCATTCTAACATAAGAGTCCTTCGTGTCCAGATGTGTGAGAGCTGTGTGGAGGGCAGAGGAGATGGCATCGTCGGTTGAGCGATTAGGTCGGTATGCAAATTGGAAGGGATCCAGGGAGGGCCACCCTATTCGAAAGTTGAGCCTCATGATGTTGTTGTTGTTGTTGTTGTTGTTGTTGTTGTTGTTGTTGTTGTTGTTGTTGTTGTTGTTGTTGTTGTTGTTGTTGTTGTTGTTGTTGTTGTTGATGACATGAAGAAACTTATTTCAATAGAGTTTTAGATTATAAAACATAGGTGTTAGAATAGAAACTCACAGAAACAAATGAAAAAATACAAAAACCAACAATGTGAATTTCTAAATTCTAGAAATTCTACTAGAACTAAATTCTAGTTCAGATATAAAACATGACAAAATGATAAAAATGGGAGAATTTCTCTTTAAGTGAAACATGAAACTACTGGTTATAATTAGCATTTCATAGTTTAAATAATAAAGATAAATTAGAGTTTGATGTCATTGAATTCAACATCAGTTTTGTGGCTTGGGTCACATGGGTCAGTTTGATCCAAGGGCAGCAGGAGGGGGGAGGAGTTTAAAATGAGCTAGTTTTACTTGGATTTAAAGATTGAACAGTGAATTTGAAACTCGCAAAATAAAATAGTTTTCATCTTTGTGGTCCCTCTATATATTTTTTTCTGCTCCTGTTATGTTTTTATTGTTTAGCTTTGTTTTAGCTTTCACCAGAGTGGCTTCAGACATCTAAATTTATCCCTTGAAGCAGAGAAAAAGTGACTTTTTGTTAAATGTCCTCTGGTGACTGTTCATGCATCACACAGATAGTAAAGACATCCACCCTCGCTGCTCTGCTGTTAAATGATGGATCGCAAAGAGAAGCTTTGCCACTTTCTCAAACGCTACCCCGCCCTCTGGACTTATTAATGACAATAATTAGGAAGAGACCTCCCTGTGAAGCCCACCAGAGTGATTAGTGCTTTAATGATGAAATAGGAGGTAGTGAGCACACGCAGAATTGATTTACATATTCGCCCTGACCTTTGGAATCCAATTTACGCATCCACGAGCAAAAAAAAGAGTTTGAACGAGATGCAGAAGAGTGACAAGGATAGATGGAGAGTGGAAGAAGATCTGCGTGGCACTTGGTGTGACTGTAGATTTCATTTATGGGTACTGGAGTAGAGGCTTCTGTTTTTATCCTTTGGAAGATTTTTTGGTGGTTGTAATGCATAGATAGATGATTTTCTTAAACTCCTCACCCTTTTTCTTTCTGCATTTTGTTTGACAGGATCTAAGCCCTTCATGTGTAAGATTTGCAACTTTGCTACTGCTCAGCTGGGAGATGCCAGGAACCACGTGAAGAGACATCTCGGCATGCGAGAGTACAAATGCGACATCTGCGGGTGAGTTACAAGAACCAAAGCCTTCAGTTGTGTTTGAAAACGCTTAAAAATTAAGGCCTCGCTTTGTAGAGTTTGGACTTTACTCCACAAGGCTAGAAGAAAAAGGTTCAAGTCGTTGGAGAAGGTCAAGCTAATATCTCGTACTTTATAGTCACGACGAGCCACCCAAAAACATTTTGAGAAAAATAAAGTGAGTTGTAGACATTTTACATGGTGATTGGTTTGATTTTTTTAGAAGACGAACCATAGAAGCAAAAAAATAATAATCCACATTATCTATTGTTCTTGTTTCTCCTATCTAAAGTCAAAGTTGATCTATATTTCTCAAGATGCTAAGCACTCTGTTCGACATAGCTGCGTGGTGCGTCAGTTTCTTCTCACAGGCGTTGTGAGAACCCGTTGTGTGCACAAGCTCCTGGTGTAATTATTTTCTCAAACAAGTATTAACCAAGGGCAGCACGGTGGCACAGGTGGTAGAGCTGTTGCCTCTCAGCGAACAGGTTGCCCTGGTTCAAATCCCAGCCTGGGGGGTCGTTCTGGGTGGAGTTTGCATGTTCTCTCTGTGTATGTGTGAGTTTTCTCCAGGTACTCCAGTTTCCTGCCACAGACCAAAAACAAGCATGTTAGACTGACTGGTAACTCTAAATTGTCTCTAGGTGTGTGAGAGAGAGAGTGAATGGTTGTTTGTCTCGTTGTCTCATGTGTCCCTATGATGGACTGGAGACCTGTTCAGGGTGTCTCCCACCTCTCACACAGTTATGGCTGGACATGGGCACCAGTGACCCCCACGACCTGAAAAGGAAGAAGTGGGTAAATGATGGATGGATGTACGTATTAACCAGGTTTTGTGTGACTGGTGAGAACTTTGAGGGTGTGTTTGTTTATGTGGAATAGCTCTTGAAGCTGACGTTTAGTTTCAACTGCTCTGCTTCCAGAAGCCAGCTGTTGTGTTGGCAAGTTGAATAGCTTCGAGGAGGAGCTGGCCAGGGCTGTTAGGAAATACAGCCATCTTTACAACCGGTCTAACAAAATTTAAAGGTAGACAAATGGCAAAGCCCTCGTTGAAGGAGATGGCATAAAAATTGTGCACAGCTTTACAGTGGCTGGACGTTCATGTAAAGCTCCCAGATGACCTCCAACACAAACGCTTCACAACTTGGCAGTGATGAGAACTACCAACAACTTGCTAAGCAATGGTGCCCATAAGAAAAGCTTCATGGGATGGACTGAGTGAGAGAGGCTAATCAGTACTCCAAATTTCTGTGACCTGTTTATACTGTATTTTGAATTATGTTTTTACTGTAAAGTCTGTCAACGTTGCTGAGGTTTCATGTCTTTCCAAACTTCCAGTGATGTCCACAGAAGTGTTCTTTGCAATTTGTGGTCAGACCTATCTACATCAGGCTATGTACACCTTTTATGTTTGTTTGTGTGTGATGTGTTGCAGAGGAGAAACTTACCAAGAGTTTTGTGATGCAGTTTCTCTTTTAATAAAATGTCTTTGCAAAAAGACCTGTCAAACCACATTAGTGAGAACTAGGGGTGCGAATCTCTGTGCCTGGAGAATCGATTCTATTCCGATTTTTTGGTGTCACGATTCGATTCAAAATCAATTTTTCGATTCAGAAACGATTTTTGATTCAGAAACGATTTTTCTATTAAAATGGTCATAAATTTAGTTTCAGTTTTGTAACTGACAAGCTGAAAAGAATAAACAACAATGTAAACAAATGGAACATTTATTTAAAACAATAATTTTAGGTTCCTTATTGTATCAAATTTTTTGCATCGTTTGATATTTATACCAAAAATAGGAACAAATAATACAGGAATGCATTAAATTCTGTAACTTAAATAACCAGTATTAGGTTAGCTTTTTGCTCTGTTACTTATAGAAGATTATTGTTTGAATTGATTGTTTGAACTTGTTTTGTTTTTGAAAAAAGGGGCAGATAAAATAAGATTTCTTCTTCTTTCTGCCACCTTTCATTTTATGTATTCTTTCATATACTATGAGATATGGTTTTATTTTCTTTATCTTTTGGGTTTTAATGTAAAAAAAAAAAAAAAAAAAAATCGATTTTGGGGCTTTTAGAATCAATTCTGAATCGCCAGGACTAAGAATCTAGATTCTTTAAAAAATCAATTTTTTTCCTGCACCCCTAGTGAGAACTGATGTCTTCATGTCTTGAGGAGTATAAACCAGCCTTCAATCTTTTACTAACATAAAATGTAAGTCAGTTTCAGAATGAATCTGGTTTCTAACACAGTTTAGGTTTGAGTGTTCTTGCCAGCAAGGTTCAACTTTTTTTTAAATCTGTTTTTGGTGGAGGGTGAAGGGTTGGAACTTAAGGGCACACTTCAAATGAAGTATGAGTTGTGTTAGAAAAGAAACTCACAAATGTAGATATTTTCTCTGTGAAATATTTTACTTAAACATTGTCTTTTTTGTTGCTTCTTCTTCTTAACAAACTTTCAGAACAGCAAAAAAGTGTTGTATTTATATTTCTCTGTTAATATTTCAGTTTTGATATTGTCAATTTTCTTCACCGAGCATAAAAAAACAACATTTTTATGTTGATATTTTCTACATTTAACATACAGTTTGACTGTATTAAAGGCACATGTACCAGTAATTACATACTGTAAATGTCATAAGTGACGATGTATGGCATGTCAGTGACTTAAAGGTGCTTTGTGTAACTTTCTGTAGAGTGCAGAACTTAGAAATATTTTCAACAGGCAAAGCATTCTGATCCCTCCCCCTGGCCCTGCTGAAATTCAAATTCAAGCTCTGTTTTTATTGGCTGATTCAAATTCAAGCTCTGTTTTTATTGGCTGGTTACAAACTCTGTTTTTATTGGCTGATTCAAATTCAAGCTCTGTTTTTATTGGCTGGTTACAAACTCTGTTTTTATTGGCTGGTTAAGGACGGGTCACTCTGTGTTTTTAGTGTTTTTATAAATGCTGATAGAGAAGCAAGGGGACTATAGTTTTTTTCAGAGATTACTTTGTCTAACATCAGTCTGTCAGTAGATAGTGACAGAGTGAAGAAATATGTTAAAAATATATTGTTAGAAAAGTTACAGACTGCATTACAAAGTTACATAGTGCAGCTTTAATGTGATGTTCTGTTTTTATGGGAACATTGTAACCTCTCTCCCTTATGGAAAAAACCAGTTTGCATGGAGTATGTGTAAATGCAAGGAAATGGAATTTGGCCTAGGCCTTCTCAATCACCTAAAAGAAAAAGCCACATCTTTGTCCACTCTGGGTTTCTGTGTTGCTGCCCCAAGAGGTGGAGTTCAAGTATCTCAGAGTCCTGTTCACGGGTGGTAAAACAGGATGGGAGATTGATAGGTGGATTGGTATGCTGTGTAGCATCTGCAACAACGCAGATGCTATACCAATCTGTTAGTGACAAGACAGCTGAGCCAAAAGGCAAAATTCTCAATTTACCAATCGTTTTCCATTCCAGCCATGAATTATACAGTAGTCCCGCACAAAGGGCTGTGATTGAAGAGTGAAATAGAACAGTCAGTCAGCTGGAATGAGTCCAGCCAACATCTGTTGGACTCACCTTTACTGTATAGGAACAGGCTGTTCCTCCTTTTTGAAAGAAACCCATTGAGGTGGTTTGGGTTTCTGGTAAGGATGCCTTCTGGAATACAGTACTTTAATGGGAGGTGGTGTTTGAGAAATCTCTCACTGGAGGAAGACCTCGGACCTGACCCGGGACTTTCTGAGGAGAGTTTATCTCATGGATGGCCTGGGAACTCTTTGGCGTTCCAAATAATGAGCTGTCTGAGGTAGCTGGGCAGAGGGAGGTCTGGAGGTCTTTTCCTTAAGCTGTTGTCCCCACGTCCCAGTCCTAGAAGATCGATGGATGGCATGCGACTGACATTTATGTGCTGCAGGTGCCTTTTTGAAAGTTGTCATTAGAATTCTCTGCATATGTGAATAGCAGTGACTTAAAAAAAAACAACTAAAAAATGCACCATCACGTGTGGCTTAGATGACTTCTTAATAAAAAGACAAATGTAACTTTCCCAGTCCACTTTTCTCATGATATAAAGGGAAAGAGTTCTTATAGCCAGCTGTATAAATAAACCTAATTGAAAGTTTATGTGGGATACTGCAAGGCTGTAAAAACCCAGTAGTTCTGGAGTGTGTCTGTTATCAGAGTACCTTGTACCCCCTACATGTTGACCATATGTTGTGCTCAGCTCCTTTCATTCCCGCGGCGGACCTCCTCACAGCCTCGCCATGTTCAAATAAATGTGTTAGGCTGTTTAACATGCAGTCAGGGACTAAAGTGAATTGTGGGGGTTTTCAGCTTCATGCCATCAAGCTTCTGTGCGTGTGCCATAGAAAAGATGTGCATTATATATATAAATATAGAGAATTTGTGTAATTCTGTGTTCAGTCGCAGGCAGATTTTGTTCTTCCGAAGCCGAACGGAGCAAATGTGTTTATTTGCTCCCGCTGATGTTCGCAAACATATTACAGCAGGAGCAAACAAGCTCTGCTTTAAACCCAGCTTCTCCTTTAATGAGGAGAGGCTCATGTTTCACCCCCCCATCCAGCTGAAAACCCCCTTCTCCCAAGTGCAAGCAAATTTGTTGGGCTTTGACCAAGTGCCTAGCTTTACGTGCGCACACACTCGCACACAAACAATCGAAACAGTTCTCCAATATGCTTTTAAATGGGCCTACTAAATACAGCCTCCGGTTTCACAAATCATGCAAGCGTAGGAGCTGCGTGCTGCCAGTGCCGGCCACCGGTGACAAATCGGCCCTGTGTGCGCTTTCAGGACTGACTGATCACCAGGCCATCCCTCCTCTTGACTAAAGAGCGGCGAACACAAAGAAACCCCCAGAAACAACCTCATTAAGGCCAGAGCCATACATACACATAACCTGCTCCCCTTCCCCAAACTTTTCACGTTTGATATGTCTTTAATCTGAA
>JBBPBX010103063.1:0-11944 GCA_038048925.1 Garcialebias charrua | reverse complement strand
CCGCTGATTAGGTAACAGGTGTCCGATCGGGACGTTCAATGTATAACTGTACACTTCCTGTTGTGAGGGGGCGTGGCTTAATTAATGTCATGATTTGACCATTCAGTATTGCAGGGGAGTGGTTGTGGGTCAATCACTGAAGGTTTGATGTATTAGACGGTTTTCGTGTAGGTGCTATTAGTGTTTCGTTTTTCATGGCGAGATGCCTAACTTTGAGGCCAGGCCACGCCCCTTCAGCATATATGAAAATGCGAGGTTTTGATCATTTGTTACTCCTGCATGTCTGAGTGATGAGTCTGCCAAATTTGGTGAGTTTTAGGGTATGATAAAGCCCCCAAAAGACCATTTCATTTTAGCTCCATTCATTTTCAATGGGAAAAAAATGGCCGAAAAGGCTTAATATTTCAAAAAGCGCAACTTGCAGCATTACCAAAAGTCATAGCTGGATTGTCCTGAACGAGCTGAACATTTTGATATATGAATCGTTGAAATGGCACAAATACTCTAGGAGGAGTAGCGTGCCAAAAAACGTACGGACGGAAGATAGTAACTATAATAATAACTAGAAAAACCGCATTTCCTGCGAAAATGCACGTGTGAATGCCTTAGCGCCGCTCCGCCCTTCTCGCGGCGACCGCGGGAAGTCGAGCCGGTCCACCCCGAAACGCTCTCGTGCCTTTCCCGTACCCGTTCGGCACCCAGTGCGTGCACTCAATTTGGTCCACATTCCAAAATGGCCGCCTTCCCATTTATCGTACAACGTTGACGCCAGAGGGTTTTCTGTGCGTCTTGGTGAATTGGACAAGTGTACCAAATTTCATGATCCTACGTGAAACTAAGGCCAATGCGGAGGGTAGTTTGAAATATTCTAGGTGGCGCTCTTGAGCCCTTTCTGTTGCAATTTTGGCCACGCCCCCAAAATATGTAATCTTTCACCAGTCCTGACGAGTCTGCCAAATTTGGTGAGTTTTGGGATATGATAAAGCTCCCAAAAGGCCAAACGTATTGTGACGGCGTTACGTCTGATTCGCCACATCGCCACGCCCACATGCTCCACCCAAAACAACCAGTCGTGGAAAGCTTGTTACAGCAACATGTCTTCGGTCACTGGACAGACCGTCACGCTGATTAGGTAACAGGTGTCCGATCGGGATGTTCAATGTACAACTGTACACTTCCTGTTGTGAGGGGGCGTGGCTTAATTATTGTCATGATTTGACCATTCAGTATTGCAGGGGACCGGATGTGGGTCAATCACTGAAGGTTTGATGTATTAGACTGTTTTCGTGTAGGTGCTATTAGTGTTTCGTTTGTGACGGCGTGACGGCTGATTCGCCACATCGCCACGCCCACATGCTCCACCCAAAACGGTCAGTGTTGGAAAGCTTGTTACAGCAACATGTCTTTGGTCACTGGACAGACCGTCCCGCTGATTAGGTAACAGGTGTCCGATCGGGACGTTCAATGTATAACTGTACACTTCCTGTTGTGAGGGGGCGTGGCTTAATTAATGTCATGATTTGACCATTCAGTATTGTAAGGGACCGGTTGTGGGTCAATCACTGAAGGTTTGATGTATTAGACGGTTTTCGTGTAGGTGCTATTAGTGTTTCGTTTTTCATGGCGAGATGCCTAATTTTGAGGCCAGGCCACGCCCCTTCAGCATATATGAAAACGTGAGGTTTTGATCATTTTTTACTCCCCCATGTCTGAGTGATGAGTCTGCCAAATTTGGTGAGATTTAGGATATGATAAAGCCCCCAACATGCCATTTCATTTTAGCTCCATTCATTTTCAATGGGAAAAAAATGGCCGAAAAGGCTAAATAATTCAAAAAGCTAAAGTTGCAGCATTACCAAAAGTCATAGCCGGATTGTCCTGAACGAGCTGGACATTTTGATATATGAATTGTTGAAATGGCACCAAAACTGTGCGAGTAGTTACATGCCAAAAAACGTACGGAATGAAGATAGTAACATCTATAAATAAATATAAACACAATCTCTATAGTGTGAATGCCTTGTTGGCATTCACACAATAAATATAAACACAATCTCTATAGTGTGAATGCCTTGTTGGCATTCACACAACTAGAAAAACCGCATTTCCTACGAAAATGCACGTGTGAATGCCTTAGCGCCGCTCCGCCCTTCTCGCGGCGACCGCGGGAAGTCGAGCTGGTCCACCCCGAAACACTCTCGTGCCTTTCCCGTACCCGTTCGGCACCTAGTGCGTGCACTCAATTTGGTCCACATTCCAAAATGGCCGCCTTCCCATTTATCGTACAACGTTGATGCCAGAGGGTTTTCTGTGCGTCTTGGTGAATCGGGGAGGTGTACCAAATTTCATGATCCTACGTGAAACTAAGGCCAATGCGGAGGGTAATTTGAAATATTCTAGGTGGCGCTCTTGAGCCCTTTCTGTTGCAATTTTGGCCACGCCCCCAAAATATGTAATTTTTCACCAGTCCTGACGAGTCTGCCAAATTTGGTGAGTTTTGGGATATGATAAAGCTCCCAAAAGGCCAAACGTATTGTGACGGCGTTACGTCTGATTCGCCACATCGCCACGCCCACATGCTCCACCCAAAACAACCAGTCGTGGAAAGCTTGTTACAGCAACATGTCTTCGGTCACTGGACAGACCGTCACGCTGATTAGGTAACAGGTGTCCGATCGGGATGTTCAATGTACAACTGTACACTTCCTGTTGTGAGGGGGCGTGGCTTAATTATTGTCATGATTTGACCATTCAGTATTGCAGGGGACCGGATGTGGGTCAATCACTGAAGGTTTGATGTATTAGACTGTTTTCGTGTAGGTGCTATTAGTGTTTCGTTTGTGACGGCGTGACGGCTGATTCGCCACATCGCCACGCCCACATGCTCCACCCAAAACGGTCAGTGTTGGAAAGCTTGTTACAGCAACATGTCTTTGGTCACTGGACAGACCGTCCCGCTGATTAGGTAACAGGTGTCCGATCGGGACGTTCAATGTATAACTGTACACTTCCTGTTGTGAGGGGGCGTGGCTTAATTAATGTCATGATTTGACCATTCAGTATTGTAAGGGACCGGTTGTGGGTCAATCACTGAAGGTTTGATGTATTAGACGGTTTTCGTGTAGGTGCTATTAGTGTTTCGTTTTTCATGGCGAGATGCCTAATTTTGAGGCCAGGCCACGCCCCTTCAGCATATATGAAAACGTGAGGTTTTGATCATTTTTTACTCCCCCATGTCTGAGTGATGAGTCTGCCAAATTTGGTGAGATTTAGGATATGATAAAGCCCCCAACATGCCATTTCATTTTAGCTCCATTCATTTTCAATGGGAAAAAAATGGCCGAAAAGGCTAAATAATTCAAAAAGCTAAAGTTGCAGCATTACCAAAAGTCATAGCCGGATTGTCCTGAACGAGCTGGACATTTTGATATATGAATTGTTGAAATGGCACCAAAACTGTGCGAGTAGTTACATGCCAAAAAACGTACGGAATGAAGATAGTAACATCTATAAATAATAAATATAAACACAATCTCTATAGTGTGAATGCCTTGTTGGCATTCACACAACTAGAAAAACCGCATTTCCTACGAAAATGCACGTGTGAATGCCTTAGCGCCGCTCCGCCCTTCTCGCGGCGACCGCGGGAAGTCGAGCTGGTCCACCCCGAAACACTCTCGTGCCTTTCCCGTACCCGTTCGGCACCCAGTGCGTGCACTCAATTTGGTCCACATTCCAAAATGGCCGCCTTCCCATTTATCGTACAACGTTGACGCCAGAGGGTTTTCTGTGCGTCTTGGTGAATTGGACAAGTGTACCAAATTTCATGATCCTACGTGAAACTAAGGCCAATGCGGAGGGTAGTTTGAAATTTTCTAGGTGGCGCTCTTGAGCCCTTTCTGTTGCAATTTTGGCCACGCCCCCAAAATATGTAATTTTTCACCAGTCCTGACGAGTCTGCCAAATTTGGTGAGTTTTGGGATATGATAAAGCTCCCAAAAGGCCAAACGTATTGTGACGGCGTTACGTCTGATTCGCCACATCGCCACGCCCACATGCTCCACCCAAAACAACCAGTCGTGGAAAGCTTGTTACAGCAACATGTCTTCGGTCACTGGACAGACCGTCACGCTGATTAGGTAACAGGTGTCCGATCGGGATGTTCAATGTACAACTGTACACTTCCTGTTGTGAGGGGGCGTGGCTTAATTATTGTCATGATTTGACCATTCAGTATTGCAGGGGACCGGATGTGGGTCAATCACTGAAGGTTTGATGTATTAGACTGTTTTCGTGTAGGTGCTATTAGTGTTTCGTTTGTGACGGCGTGACGGCTGATTCGCCACATCGCCACGCCCACATGCTCCACCCAAAACGGTCAGTGTTGGAAAGCTTGTTACAGCAACATGTCTTCGGTCACTGGACAGACCGTCCCGCTGATTAGGTAACAGGTGTCCGATCGGGACGTTCAATGTATAACTGTACACTTCCTGTTGTGAGGGGGCGTGGCTTAATTAATGTCATGATTTGACCATTCAGTATTGCAGGGGAGTGGTTGTGGGTCAATCACTGAAGGTTTGATGTATTAGACGGTTTTCGTGTAGGTGCTATTAGTGTTTCGTTTTTCATGGCGAGATGCCTAACTTTGAGGCCAGGCCACGCCCCTTCAGCATATATGAAAATGCGAGGTTTTGATCATTTGTTACTCCTGCATGTCTGAGTGATGAGTCTGCCAAATTTGGTGAGTTTTAGGGTATGATAAAGCCCCCAAAAGACCATTTCATTTTAGCTCCATTCATTTTCAATGGGAAAAAAATGGCCGAAAAGGCTTAATATTTCAAAAAGCGCAACTTGCAGCATTACCAAAAGTCATAGCTGGATTGTCCTGAACGAGCTGAACATTTTGATATATGAATCGTTGAAATGGCACAAATACTCTAGGAGGAGTAGCGTGCCAAAAAACGTACGGACGGAAGATAGTAACTATAATAAATATAAACACAATCTCTATAGTGTGAATGCCTTGTTGGCATTCACACAAATATAAACACAATCTCTATAGTGTGAATGCCTTGTTGGCATTCACACAACTAGAAAAACCGCATTTCCTGCGAAAATGCACGTGTGAATGCCTTAGCGCCGCTCCGCCCTTCTCGCGGCGACCGCGGGAAGTCGAGCTGGTCCACCCTGAAACACTGTCGTGCCTTTCCCGTACCCGTTCGGCACCCAATGCATGCACCCGATTTGGTCCACATTCCAAAATGGCCGCCTTCCCATTTATCGTACAACGTTGATGCCAGAGGGTTTTCTGTGCGTCTTGGTGAATTGGACAAGTGTACCAAATTTCATGATCCTACGTGAAACTAAGGCCAATGCGGAGGGTAGTTTGAAATATTCTAGGTGGCGCTCTTGAGCCGTTTCTTTTGCAATTTTGGCCACGCCCCCAAAATATGTAATTTTTCACCAGTCCTGACGAGTCTGCCAAATTTGGTGAGTTTTGGGATATGATAAAGCTCCCAAAAGGCCAAACGTATTGTGACGGCGTTACGTCTGATTCGCCACATCGCCACGCCCACATGCTCCACCCAAAACGGTCAGTGTTGGAAAGCTTGTTAGACCAACATGTCTTCGGTCACTGGACACACCGTCACGCTGATTAGGTAACAGGTGTCCGATCGGGACGTTCAATGTACAACTGTACACTTCCTGTTGTGAGGGGGCGTGGCTTAATTAATGTCATGATTTGACCATTCAGTATTGCAGGGGACCGGATGTGGGTCAATCACTGAAGGTTTGATGTATTATACAGTTTTCGTGTAGGTGCTATTAGTGTTTCGTTTGTGACGGCGTTACGTCTGATTCGCCACATTGCCACGCCCACATGCTCCACCCAAAACGGTCAGTGTTGGAAAGCTTGTTACAGCAACATGTCTTCGGTCACTGGACAGACCGTCACGCTGATTAGGTAACAGGTGTCCGATCGGGATGTTCAATGTACAACTGTACACTTCCTGTTGTGAGGGGGCGTGGCTTAATTATTGTCATGATTTGACCATTCAGTATTGCAGGGGACCGGATGTGGGTCAATCACTGAAGGTTTGATGTATTAGACTGTTTTCGTGTAGGTGCTATTAGTGTTTCGTTTGTGACGGCGTGACGGCTGATTCGCCACATCGCCACGCCCACATGCTCCACCCAAAACGGTCAGTGTTGGAAAGCTTGTTACAGCAACATGTCTTCGGTCACTGGACAGACCGTCCCGCTGATTAGGTAACAGGTGTCCGATCGGGACGTTCAATGTATAACTGTACACTTCCTGTTGTGAGGGGGCGTGGCTTAATTAATGTCATGATTTGACCATTCAGTATTGCAGGGGAGTGGTTGTGGGTCAATCACTGAAGGTTTGATGTATTAGACGGTTTTCGTGTAGGTGCTATTAGTGTTTCGTTTTTCATGGCGAGATGCCTAACTTTGAGGCCAGGCCACGCCCCTTCAGCATATATGAAAATGTGAGGTTTTGATCATTTGTTACTCCTGCATGTCTGAGTGATGAGTCTGCCAAATTTGGTGAGTTTTAGGATATGATAAAGCCTCCAAACGGCCATTTCATTTTAGCTCCATTCATTTTCAATGGGAAAAAGATGGCCGAAAAGGCTGAATATCTCAAAAAGCTAAAGTTGCAGCATTACCAAAAGTCATAGCCGGATTGTCCTAAATGAGCTGAACATTTTGATATATGAATTGTTGAAATCGCACCAAAACTGTACGAGTAGTTACATGCCAAAAAACGTACGGAATGAAGATAGTAACTATAAATATAAACACAATCTCTATAGTGTGAATGCCTTGTTGGCATTCACACAACTAGAAAAACCGCATTTCCTACGAAAATGCACGTGTGAATGCCTTAGCGCCGCTCCGCCCTTCTCGCGACGACCGCGGGAAGTCTAGCTGGTCCACCCCGAAACACTCTCGTGCCTTTCCCGTACCCGTTCGGCACCCAATGCGTGCACCCGATTTGGTCCACATTCCAAAATGGCCGCCTTCCCATTTATCGTACACCGTTGATGCCAGAGGGTTTTCTGTGCGTCTTTGTGAATTGGACAAGCGTACCAAATTTCATGATCCTACGTGAAACTAAGGCCAATGCGAAGGGTAGTTTGAAATTTTCTAGGTGGCGCTCTTGAGCCGTTTCTGTTGCAATTTTGGCCACGCCCCCAAAATATGTAATCGTTCACCAGTCCTGATGAGTCTGCCAATTTTGGTGAGTTTTGGGATATGAAAAAGCCCCCAAAATGCTATTTCATTTTAGCTCCATTCATTTTCAATGGGATAAAAATGGCCGAAAATGTCGCCTTTCCTTTCATCGTACAACGTTGGTGCCAGAGGGTTTTCTGTGCGCCTTGGTGAATCGGGGAGGTGTACCAAATTTCATGATCCTACGTGAAACTAAGGCCAATGCGGAGGGTAGTTTGAAATATTCTAGGTGGCGCTCTTGAGCCGTTTCTGTTGCAATTTTGGCCACGCCCCCAAAATATGTAATTTTTCACCAGTCCTGACGAGTCTGCCAAATTTGGTGAGTTTTGGGATATGATAAAGCTCCCCAAAGGCCAAACGTATTGTGACGGCGTTACGTCTGATTCGCCACATCGCCACGCCCACATGCTCCACCCAAAACAGTCATTGTTGGAAAGCTTGTTACAACACTATGTCTTTGGTCACTGGACAGACCGTCACGCTGATTAGGTAACAGGTGTCCAATCCGGACGTTCAATGTACAACTGTACACTTCCTGTTGTGAGGGGGCGTGGCTTAATTAATGTCATGATTTGACCATTCAGTATTGCAGGGGACTGGTTGTGGGTCAATCACTGAAGGTTTGATGTATTAGACAGTTTTCGTGTAGGTGCTATTAGTGTTTCGTTTTTCATGGCGAGATACCTAACTTTGAGGCCAGGCCACGCCCCTTCATCATATATGAAAACATGAGGTTTTGATCATTTTTTACTCCCCCATGTCTGAGTGATGAGTCTGCCAAATTTGGTAAGATTTAGGATATGATAAAGCTCCCAAACGGCCATTTCATTTTAGCTCCATTCATTTTCAATGGGAAAAAGATGGCCGAAAAGGCTGAATATCTCAAAAAGCTAAAGTTGCAGCATTACCAAAAGTCATAGCCGGATTGTCCTAAATGAGCTGAACATTTTGATATATGAATTGTTGAAATCGCACCAAAACTGTGCGAGTAGTTACATGCCAAAAAACGTACGGAATGAAGATAGTAACATCTATAAATAATAATAAATATAAACACAATCTCTATAGTGTGAATGCCTTGTTGGCATTCACACAACTAGAAAAACCGCATTTCCTGCGAAAATGCACGTGTGAATGCCTTAGCGCCGCTCCGCCTTTCTCGTGGCGACCGCGGGAAGTCCAGCTGGTCCACCCTGAAACACTCTCGTGCCTTTCCCGTACCCGTTCGGCACCCAATGCACGCACCCCATTTGGTCCACATTCCAAAATGGCCGCCTTCCCATTTATCGTACAACGTTGACGCCAGAGGGTTTTCTGTGCGTCTTGGTGAATTGGACAAGTGTACCAAATTTCATGATCCTACGTGAAACTAAGGCCAATGCGGAGGGTAGTTTGAAATATTCTAGGTGGCGCTCTTGAGCCGTTTCTTTTGCAATTTTGGCCACGCCCCCAAAATATGTAATTTTTCACCAGTCCTGACGAGTCTGCCAAATTTGGTGAGTTTTGGGATATGATAAAGCTCCCAAAAGGCCAAACGTATTGTGACGGCGTTACGTCTGATTCGCCACATCGCCACGCCCACATGCTCCACCCAAAACGGTCAGTGTTGGAAAGCTTGTTACAGCAACATGTCTTTGGTCACTGGACAGACCGTCACGCTGATTAGGTAACAGGTGTCCGATCGGGACGTTCAATGTACAACTGTACACTTCCTGTTGTGAGGGGGCGTGGCTTAATTATTGTCATGATTTGACCATTCAGTATTGCAGGGGACCGGATGTGGGTCAATCACTGAAGGTTTGATGTATTAGACTGTTTTCGTGTAGGTGCTATTAGTGTTTCGTTTGTGACGGCGTGACGGCTGATTCGCCACATCGCCACGCCCACATGCTCCACCCAAAACGGTCAGTGTTGGAAAGCTTGTTACAGCAACATGTCTTCGGTCACTGGACAGACCGTCACGCTGATTAGGTAACAGGTGTCCGATCGGGACGTTCAATGTATAACTGTACACTTCCTGTTGTGAGGGGGCGTGGCTTAATTAATGTCATGATTTGACCATTCAGTATTGTAGGGGACCGGTTGTGGGTCAATCACTGAAGGTTTGATGTATTAGACGGTTTTCGTGTAGGTGCTATTAGTGTTTCGTTTTTCATGGCGAGATACCTAACTTTGAGGCCAGGCCACGCCCCTTCACCATATATAAAAACGCGAGGTTTTGATCATTTTTTACTCCCCCATGTCTGAGTGATGAGTCTGCCAAATTTGGTGAGATTTAGGATATGATAAATCCTCCAAAAGGCCATTTCATTTTAGCTCCATTCATTTTCAATGGGAAAAAAATGGCCGAAAAGGCTTAATATTTCAAAAAGCGAAAGTTGCAACATTACCAAAAGTCATAGCTGGATTGTCCTGAACGAGCTGAACATTTTGATATATGAATCGTTGAAATGGCACAAATACTCTAGGAGGAGTAGGATGCCAAAAAACGTACGGACGGAAGATAGTAACTATAATAATAATATTAAATATAAACACAATCTCTATAGTGTGAATGCCTTGTTGGCATTCACACAACTAGAAAAACCGCATTTCCTACGAAAATGCACGTGTGAATGCCTTAGCGCCGCTCCGCCCTTCTCGCGGCGACCGCGGGAAGTCGAGCTGGTCCACCCCGAAACACTCTCGTGCCTTTCCCGTACCCGTTCGGCACCTAGTGCGTGCACTCGATTTGGTCCACATTCCAAAATGGCCGCCTTCCCATTTATCGTACAACGTTGACGCCAGAGGGTTTTCTGTGCGTCTTGGTGAATTGGACAAGTGTACCAAATTTCATGATCCTACGTGAAACTAAGGCCAATGCGGAGGGTAGTTTGAAATTTTCTAGGTGGCGCTCTTGAGCCGTTTCTGTTGCAATTTTGGCCACGCCCCCAAAATATGTAATTTGTCACCAGTCCTGACGAGTCTGCCAAATTTGGTGAGTTTTGGGATATGATAAAGCCCCCAAAATGCCAAACGTATTGTGACGGCGTTACGTCTGATTCGCCACATCGCCACGCCCACATGCTCCACCCAAAACGGTCAGTGTTGGAAAGCTTGTTACAGCAACATGTCTTCGGTCACTGGACGGACCGTCACGCTGATTAGGTAACAGGTGTCTGATCGGGACATTCAATGTAAAACTGTACACTTCCTGTTGTGAGGGGGCGTGGCTTAATTATTGTCATGATTTGACCATTCAGTATTGCAGGGGACCGGATGTGGGTCAATCACTGAAGGTTTGATGTATTAGACTGTTTTCGTGTAGGTGCTATTAGTGTTTCGTTTGTGACGGCGTGACGGCTGATTCGCCACATCGCCACGCCCACATGCTCCACCCAAAACGGTCAGTGTTGGAAAGCTTGTTACAGCAACATGTCTTCGGTCACTGGACAGACCGTCCCGCTGATTAGGTAACAGGTGTCCGATCGGGACGTTCAATGTATAACTGTACACTTCCTGTTGTGAGGGGGCGTGGCTTAATTAATGTCATGATTTGACCATTCAGTATTGTAGGGGACCGGTTGTGGGTCAATCACTGAAGGTTTGATGTATTAGACGGTTTTCGTGTAGGTGCTATTAGTGTTTCGTTTTTCATGGCGAGATGCCTAACTTTGAGGCCAGGCCACGCCCCTTCAGCATATATGAAAACGCGAGGTTTTGATCATTTTTTACTCCCCCATGTCTAAGTGATGAGTCTGCCAAATTTGGTGAGATTTAGGATATGATAAAGCCCCCAACAGGCACTTTCATTTTAGCTCCATTCATTTTCAATGGGAAAAAATACTTCCTGTTGTGAGGGGGCGTGGCTTAATTAATGTCATGATTTGACCATTCAGTATTGCAGGGGACCAGATGTGGGTCAATCACTGAAGGTTTGATGTATTAGACTGTTTTCGTGTAGGTGCTATTAGTGTTTCGTTTGTGACGGCGTGACGGCTGATTCGCCACATTGCCACGCCCACATGCTCCACCCAAAACGGTCAGTGTTGGAAAGCTTGTTACAGCAACATGTCTTCGGTCACTGGACAGACCGTCCCGCTGATTAGGTAACAGGTGTCCGATCGGGACGTTCAATGTATAACTGTACACTTCCTGTTGTGAGGGGGCGTGGCTTAATTAATGTCATGATTTGACCATTCAGTATTGTAGGGGACCGGTTGTGGGTCAATCACTGAAGATTTGATGTATTAGACCGTTTTCGTGTAGGTGCTATTAGTGTTTCGTTTTCCATGGCGAGATACCTAACTTTGAGGCCAGGCCACGCCCCTTCAGCATATATGAAAACGTGAGATTTTGTTCATTTTTTACTCCCCCATGTCTGAGTGATGAGTCTGCCAAATTTGGTGAGATTTAGGATATGATAAAGCCCCCAAACGGCCATTTCATTTTAGCTCCATTCATTTTCAATGGGAAAAAAATGGCCGAAAAGGCTAAATAATTCAAAAAGCTAAAGTTGCAGCATTACCAAAAGTCATAGCCGGATTGTCCTGAGCGAGCTGGACATTTTGATATATGAATTGTTGAAATGGCACCAAAACTGTGCGAGTAGTTACATGCCAAAAAACGTACGGAATGAAGATAGTAACTATAAATATAAACACAATCTCTATAGTGTGAATGCCTTGTTGGCATTCACACAACTAGA
>JBBPBX010103061.1:0-11944 GCA_038048925.1 Garcialebias charrua | reverse complement strand
TGTCGCTTGTTAGGAAACCGTTCTGTTTCCACACAGCGAGGTGACAAGCGAAACTCAAACGAGCATAGTTAGAGTCAGTGCAGATGACTAGCGTCTTGATGGAGCGTTCTACTACAATCTGGAGAGCTATTAGGATTCCTGCAATCTCAGCATACTGAGAAGTCTGAGATCCTAATTTGTAGCTGAAAGTTATCTGCTCTTGGCCTTGGAGGAGGACCCCTCCAACACCTGCTCTGCAGATCTTGTCGCGGAGGAATGAAGATCCATCCACGTACAATGTTGTCATATCTTTGCAGATATTGTCATCAAAGAAGTGGTGATTCGGGTCTTCAGTTACTGGGGTTTTTACCTCAACCGGCGGCTGGGTGGCTGGTACATCTTGTGTACACTTCTGGCAGATTGCCAAGTCCGTCCCCAGATGAGACTTCTTGTTCTGACCATAACGGATGTCTAGGTTAAAACTTTGAAGTGCCATGAGCCACGTTGCAACACGTGAGTTTGTCACCACACCATCTCTGATGCGTTCACTGTTAAGGAAGGTCACTGGCTGGTGTTGTGTTTCCACAATGATTTTCTGCCCACCAATGTAGCTGGAGAAATGTTTAACTGCCCACACTGTGGTCAGTAAAGCTTTCTCACAGTCTGAGAATCTCAATTCGGGGCCTGCCATCGTTTTGCTGGCGTAGGCTACTACACGTTTGTCTCTGTCGTGTATCTGGTATAGACCTGCACTTATGCAATGAGCTGAGAAGCCCACTTCCAAGTAAAACTCTTTGTTGTAGTCCGGGTAGACTAAACAAGGGGCTGACTTGATCCTGTTTATAAGAGCGTCCATAGCCTGCTGCTGTTTGTCAGTCCAGACAAATGGAACGTCTTTCTTAAGGAGTTCAGTCAGTGGCTTTGCAAGGTCTGCATAGTTCTCTATGAACTGGTTCGAGTAGTTACACACGCCAAGAAAACTTTGTAGTTCTTTGAGACTGGTGGGGACTTTGAGATTGTCAAGGCCTTGGGTGCGAGTCAGCTGTGGTTGTACTCCGTCTGGACCTACAAGTAGGCCAACGTAGTCCACCTTGGTTCTGCACCACTGGCACTTCGACAGTGATATTTTAGCACCAGCAGTTGTTAGCTGATTCAGAACGTGGTCGATCTCAGCCAAATGTGAGTCCAGTGTTGGCTGCCTCAAAAGGACATCGTCCACGTAGATCAGTGTTCCACGCTCGTGGGCGTCTGGACATGCTTTGTTCAAGAAGATGTTGAACTCTGCAGGTGAGTTAGCGTAGCCAAAGGGACACCTGTTAAAGGTGTATTGACGGCCACCAAAAGTGAAAGCTAGTTTGTACTGGTCCTCGGCGCGCACAGGGATGGTCCAAAAACCAGAGGCGACGTCGAGGGTCGAGAAGTACTTACCATTGGTGACCTTGGGCAGTTCCTGTTGGAGTTGCGTCATAGGCCATCTGGATAAGGGAACTTGTTTGTTTAGCTTTCGGTAGTCTATAGTGAGTCTCCACTTACCATTTGGTTTTAACACCGGCCATAAAGGCGCAGAGTAAGTGCTGTTACAGTATCGGATGATACCTTTTTCTAACAGGTCATTAATGATTTCTCTGATAGGTTGATGTGCTGCCAGAGGAATCTTGTACTGTCTGACAAATGCAGGGGGAGCATTAGGCGGGGTTGGGATGCTCACTGTGTGGAGCGTGGTCAACCCACAATCCATCGAGTCAGTTGAGAATGATTTTTCATATTTTAGCAGAACTTTGCGAAGTTTGTCCCTGTCTTCATCAGTTTCCAAGGCGTCGGCCTGAGCGACCACCTGGTCTATCTGTGAAGCAAATGAGAGCGGTTCTTGTTCTCTGGGGAGCTCCAGTGAGTCCCCTTCAGTGTCATAAAACCTGTCAACAGGTAGTGCACTGTAAGTTTGAGGGCCTAGACTTTCTCCTTGGTTGAAACCGAACCTGTGGACAATGTCCCGGTCGGACTCAGTGGGGGAGAAAAGAGCTATGGCCTGTGTTGGTTTTGTGAACAAGACTCGCCCCGAATGATGACTTGGGATCAAGTTTTCTGGGAGTCCTCCCAGAAATGGAATGCTTAGTTCAAAATCATGAAAATCAGTAGAGATCAACCATCCTAGCTGTGAGCGCTTTGGGATCAGTACCTCTTCTGTGCTCGTGTTACACACAGCGACAGTCGTGGTTCTGCCGTCGAGGGTCACTTGGCATGTGGCCTCCATGGACAGTCCTAAGTTGAAAAACATAGGAGATGGTTGAAAGCATGCCTGTTTTGTTCTAATAGCCTGTCCTTTCATGATGTGAATCATCACCGGCTTGTTCATAACCTGAGGTGGCACCACAGTGTTATGGCTGTTAGCAACCTGGCAGACCTCTGGAATGGTCTGTCCAGCCTTAAGGTTCTCTGTGGTTAACACAGGAGAGTCCTTCGTGGCTGTATCTAGTGACCACAGTGCATTGTTGTTGACGTCCACTCGGACACCTAATCTTACCAAAATGTCGGAGCCTATGTAGGTTGCATGTGGTAAGTTCGGGACCACGAGGAACGGGTGATCCAGTTCTCGTTGGTTCCAGATTAGTTTAAGGTCAATGATCCCTTTAGCAGTCATTACCTGTTTATCGTTGGGGTCTAACGGGAAGCGGAAAGCCTTTTTGTTCATTCCGAGACCCAACTGTTTCTTAACCAAGGTTCCAAAGAAAGCTTGGCTGATCGCTGATTTCTCCGTCCAAGGGGACAGAACAGCATCATCGGTGTGGGATCCTTGAATCTCAACACCTTTGACTACCTGTGGTAGGTAGTGTTCGGTGAGTGCCAACTGTTTCAGCTCGCAGAGGGGGCTCTCTTGTTGGACCTCTACTGCCTCACCTGTAGTTGGAGGTTCACCCACAGGGATTGTGCTCTCGTCTGAGCATTCCCTTTTGCCTTCCGCGGTACCTGCCGTTAGACGGTCAGTGTTACTCTGTGTAGGCATATCGATCGGCAGTGGTTGACTCACTCTGGTCCACATTGTCTGATCGCCATAATCTATAACCGCGTCGAAGCGGTTTATAAAGTCTTGGCCAACCAAAAATGGGCATGAGTCAACGGTGGACACGTATACCGGGTGGTATAGTGTCGTCTCACCAATCTGCATGTGAACCATTGCTATAGCTGTTAGGGTTGTACTCGTCTCCGAGAGACCCTGCAAAACTATAGCACATTCTCTGAGGGGTATTTCCCTGTCAACACCGCTAGCGGCCAGCCGCAGCTCTTCTAACAGTGTGGGTGACATAACGGATATGTCTGCCCCACCATCCAAGAGGGCCTCTTTTCTGAGGATCCCTTCCAACGTGATGGACAGGTAAGCCTTCTTAGCGGGCCCCTTTCTGATAATGTCACACAGGAACTCACCAGGTTGTCTCCGACGTTTATCACGCCTACCCCTGACTGTGTGACCTTCATTTATCAGTACTGTTAGTGCAGACACACATGGGTCTGACTGTTCAGTTCGTGGCGAGCCACTTTCAACGGTGAGTGAGCTTTCCCCCCCTTTTTCTGACGAGGGGTGCTCAGGCTCCGTAGCAATGAAGTCATGGTTACAGTCAACGTTCTGTTGACTGTCACATTCTGGACTGTCAACGATTCGACTGTCATTACCCTGATTGTCAGCATCCTGGCCACCAATGTCTTGGTGACTGCCAGCAACTGTGGCATTGTTGTTGTTAGAATGTTCAGAGTTACTATCAATGATAGTGCTACACATCACACCGGGTTTGTTCTCATTTTTAGTATTTTCCCACGTGTCGAACATCTGACGTATTTCCTCCTTGACTTCTGGGGACAGAGGGCTACGGCCTTTCCTCCGGGACTTCTGCGATTTTTTGTCTGTCTCGGACTGTTCAGTTTGAGGGGTAGGGGGAGCAGGTCCACGGCGTGGGGGCCCCTTCCGGGCCCAGACTGGCTTCGGGTGTCCCCTCTGGGACCACCCTTGGTTCGGGGGTTCCTGCTGGGACCACCCTTGGTTATATGGGTTACCCTTGTACCCATAATCTTTACTCGTTGGACGCGCACCCCCCTTTTGATCCTTTTGTTCACCCTCCGTGTTTTGCTTGAGCCACCTTGGGTTTTTCCTCAAGCGGACACCCCCACTTTGTGGTTTGTCAGGGTGAAAGGTCTGTTTCTTTTCGCCTGTCGGTGGATAGGGAGCTGGTGCTCGCGTCCCTTCCAGTTCCAGCGATTGGGAGTCGGCTCTCGCACTCGTGAACACCTCTACGGGTGTTCTGCATTCCATGCGGGCCTCGAAAACATTTACGGCGCATTGTTTCATTTCCTTGATGGTCTTGTCTCTGAAATTAGCCATCACTTGAACTGACTCTTTTATATCAGGGTGGAGGTTTTTACCGAAAAGGTATTTAAAACCTACGTCGTCCTCCATGCCCGGTTCATTGCGATTACCAAAGAAAGCCTGGAACATTCTCTGGTAATATGCCTGTGGATGCTCCTTCTTACCTTGCACGACCTTCTCGGCATCAGGGTAGCCACCAGGCCCCATGTTTGGAGTGAACTCTCGTATAAGAGTATCACGCAACAGTTTGTAATCTGTTTTTATGGCGTCCGGTTGGCGAACAATGAAGTTATATACAGGCCAGTCTGCGGTGAGCCTGATCAGCGCAATTTTATCCTCAGCAGTAGCATTTGGAAAATTACCCAGCTGGAAATCAAGAGAGTCTAGGTAGTTCTTTGTATAGATTGAACCCAACGGCCCTGGCTCAAAGCGTTGAATGTATCTAGAAAGCTTCTGGAGTTCAGGTATTGGAATAGAAAGTTTAGCATCATTGCTATTCCCATTTACCTGTGATCCATGTGCAGGTGTTGATGTTGAGGACGCAAGTCCCTGCTCCGACTGGCGGGTCTTAACAGGTACGGTGAGCTGTTCTGCATCACCGCGTGGAGGTGGTGGGGGTGGTGGTGTGATGCCTTGAGAATGCTTTGCCACAACATCCACCCACCTCTCCCTTTCTTTAAAGAGGTTTTCTTTAGTTAAGGTCAGTTCCACCTTACTTTCAGTCAATTCTCTGCGTAAACAATCAACTGCAGTTTGTAGCGCTGTGCACTGTTCACTGAGTTTTCTATTTTCCTCGAATTGAGTGCTCTCTTTTAGTTGTTCTTTTAATTTATCATACTCTATTTTCAACATTGTGCACCGGGTGTGGGCTTCTTCTCTTTTTTCCTTGTTCTCTTGTAGATCTTTAGACATCGATTGTACCTGTTGCTGTAATATTTCATTCTCTCTGATAGAATCGTCATATTTTTGTCCTCTGGACCGAATGTTTTCTTCATATGAATGTGTTTGCAACAGTATTTCATTGTTTAAACGTTCAATCTCTGTATTTGTCGTTTTCTTGTATGACACAAACTCTGAAGTGGTACCTTCGTGTTTAGTTTTCTCATCAGCCAGTTTATTTTTTTCATCAGCCAGTTCATCCTCAAGGTCCCCACTCTTATACAGTTCATGGTCCAGTCTGGTCTTCAACAGAAAGGCCAATTTGACAGTACGGTCGGCGCTGAGCTTTTTTCCACCTTTTTTGATTATGCCTGTTGCTAGACTTTCTAACTCTGTGTCCAGAGTCGGGGTGTCCATTGCTGCTACCTCCTCACCATACTTCACGAGTGTTTTCATTAGCAGTTTTAAGGCATTATCAACACAATCTGTGTCCTCTGACTCAGACTCTGAATCCTCCTGCGCTGGGATTTTCTCCTCAACCGGCGCTGGAGTTTGCTCACCATCAGCATCCTCCAAGGATGAGGATGGAACAACTTCATCTGATTGTTTATCCATATTTGTTTTGAGTCTGTAAAAATCAACAAGCTGGTACATGCAGGTGTTATTCGAAAAAGAAATTCGTTATCAAATTAACCTCACTGTTGTAAACGTACACAGAAAAACGTTAAAAATGCTATTTTTAACCAAAAGTGTACAGTGTATGCCAATGCTGTTTAAAATTTTGAATGTGGAAATGCTCTGCTCTCCATCAACTTTTCTTTTTTATTTAATCTGAAAATCAAATAAAAGATGCTTTTTTGAGTGTTATTTTAAATCTCTTCAGTATTTAAAATGAGCATCAATTGTTCGTCTGTACCTCTGTTTTCAAAAATTCTTTATTTAAAATAAACAGGAGTTTTTGTTTGTGTACAGAACAATTTTAAAGCTGGTAATTTTCACCATAAAAAATGCTGACTTTATGATGTGTTGAGAGAAAACTCATCTATTAACGTCCAGCAGGGGGCAGCGTCGCGTATGTTATCACGAAGCGACTGAGTTTAAATCAGTACATGGAAAGAAAACAACCTATTAGGGTTAGTTTTCAGTAAGAACGTGATAATTGCTCGAACCGCTTTCTTGTCAGAGACAAGTTTATGTTGCTAGACAGTGTTGATGGCTTCAGATGAGTGTTTAAGTGTGTGTTCGTGTGTGAACGAGTGTGAGCCAGCGAGTGTGACCTGTCACTCAAAGTGCGGCACCTGGAAGTGACGACAAAAATGGGCGGGCCCACGCAGCGTGCGTAGCGCGTCACCAGCTTCTTACGTGAGCGAGGCGGAGCTCGCTACAACATACGTGACGTCAACAAATCAATCACAGCATATGTAGTTCATTCTCCAAGCATAAATGGCGAATGTAGTTTTTCTTACCTTCGACCAATGTAGTACCGGAAATGACGACAAAGTGGGCTGGTCGCAACGGCGTGCGACGTGATTGACAGCTCACAACAGCGAATCAGCGTTCGCCACAAGAGTGATTGACAGCACACAACAGCGAATCAGCGTTCGCTACAAGAGTGATTCACAGCACTCGTATCATCCAATCACAGCTCATAAACGGACATGAGACACGTCTTCTTAACGTTAGCTTAGCACAACAGAATACAACTTCATAGACTCTTAAAAACAACTCAAACGCTACAATTTAACTTCCCAAAATGCTGAAACATGCGGCGCACATCTAGACAGGCCAACTTAGTTACGCTCAGTAACCCAGCACTGCAGCTGTTGAACAACACGGACTCTCACGGAGTCACTCCAGGTCGGTTCCGGTCCACGTTAGAGGAGCAGAAAACTCGGGTCAGAACCCATTAACCGACACGTTCTAACAGTATATGCTGCTTCGACCTTCTTTAAAATGTAAAAATACCACAACAGCAATCTTGTAGATGTTAAATTAGCTTCCAGGGCAGGCAGTTTGACTCGGCGATCAAACAACAAAGTTCTGTACCGGAGTGTGTGCTTGAACTGGGTCGAAGCCGAACCAGAACTCCCACAGACCACGGCTGACAAAAACTTCACCTGAATGCTTCCAACAGCGCTTGCAGTGTTGAAACGAATAACAATCCCTCAGCCTCAAATGATAAAAACACGCAGAATCTGCCTGCTTTGAACACTTCCAGCCAAAATTATTATCCTCAGAGTTTAAAACTTGGATTCCATTATGCAAACATGACGTTATAAGTTCATGACTGAGACCACAGATTTATCAATAAACTTTTAGAAGCCGATACGAGGCCACCAGATGTAAAGGGGTTAAAGGGGGGGTCAGTTTAATACTGACCTCCTTTTTACCTTAATTTACTTATTCAGATTGAATAGTAATTTCACGGATTCTCTTCTTTTTCAGTTTATTCAATATTTCTGTGATCTTTATGATGGATAAATAAACAGAGCCATTAAGTGACAATGGACACGTTAACTTAGTTTGATATGTCAAAGAGACACTATCATTTATTTAAAATAAATCAACTAAATTAACACCATTACACTTGATTGACATGATTTCACTTTCTTTCAATTCAAATACGTCAGCACACTTAAATTTAACACAACAGACTTAAATATTGGATGTTAACATATTTAGTCTGTGGGCTCTTTTAGCTTAAAAATATAGTTTCCAGCTTAGGTTGAGAGGGAAAAGAAATAGGAGGAAAGAATTAAGAAGAACATTATCCTGAGCATGAGACCAGAGTGACACTTCCCATCAGACTTCTGCTAAAATCCAGGTACGTTTTGTAAACAGCTCCTTTACCTTTTGACGACAGCCCGGTAAGAGGGAAGACACCAGCCTTCAGATGCACAGAGTCCTTTAGTCTCAGCACGTCCAAAACTGGTTTTAGTTTACGTTTCAACGTCTCCTGGCTTCCGCGTTGGTCATCAGAGAATATGTCAGCTTCAGGCCTCTGACTTCAAGATAAACTTATTCCAGGAGGGAATAAACAAAGTTTTTGAGCTCGGCTTGTTCGAAGTAGACTCATAACAGCCTGTTATCAGTCCTTAGCTGAAGACGCCGGTCGTTAGCTCTTGACCACACGTGTCCAGCTCTTGGGAAAGTTCACATCTCTTTGGAAGTTCCCAGCAACTCACTGAAGCGTTTCAGCACAGCTTAGACTAGTACTTAAGGAAGGACCAGTCGAGGAGTTCATTTGTCTTATCAAACCCAAGGTTAACAAGCAGCAGCAGAGGGAGATTTGTTTAGGAACAGACAGAGAAAGCTGGAGCCTTGTTCAATGAAAAACAACTGATTAAACTGTCTTCTTATTTCTAAACAGAACAGTCGGGTCTCTGTGACCCGATATTTCCCTTTAACACAGCAGTGGACACAGTTTAACTCTCACAGAATAACACAGCTTAAAAGCACCATCATGAGAATGACAAAAGTTATTCTTTTGATCACATTAGGATCAAATCAAAGATAGAAATAGTCTCTTTTGGTGACTATATTTATCAGATTATAGCTAAATGAATGATTTTGTAGTAAATGTCTTGCTTCACTGAGAGGTCAGTAAAGGTCATCACTGGACAGTTCAAAAGTACACAGGTGTCTTAAAAGTGGACAAGGTCATGTCCACTACAACTTAATTCTGCCTTATAATGTGAAATGTGACACTAGGCAGAACATCTTTCTCTCGGGCTTTGTTTTCACTAGGGAACAGTTACACGCCTGCACAATTCAACAGACCCAACATTTGATGTTTACATTGAAGCTGATAGTTTGTTGACAGAAAGGAGGGTCACGTGGTAGTGTAGGTGGTTCCAGGGCGGTCCCGAAGCAGTCCAAGGCGGTTCCAGGTTCCAGGAGGCGGTGACGACATCCGGGGTTTTTATAACCGTGGCCCTGCCTTTGAAGATGTGTGTGTGGACTTGTGCTCGGTGAGAGGTCTGTTGTTGCTGTAAGGTTTATTCTTATTATGTACAATAAACCTGCATAACTTGCACATTCGTTTCAGAGCTTCCTTCAACCTTTTGAATTAGCAACATTACCAAATGAAACAAATATTATTTGAGGTGACATTTTCTTTAGTTTGGAGAGTAGGATGTTTAACTTGTTGTGAAATTGATTTAGTGCACTGGGACATTATGAATCAATCCAGTGACTTGTTGTTTTCGGGATCCAATGCTTTACAGCTTTTTTAAATGACTTATAGTACATGTAATGAAAAACATTAACAAAATTTAAAATATATAATAGGTAAAGCACAAGTTCAATTGTGCATAGCTCTTCTTCTGAGATGCTTTACAAAGGGGGACAGTCTGCCATTTCAAAACCCAGCCCGATGACCCAAATTGTTGCAGTAAAGTGGGCGTACCCTCATACATAATGGTGCATTTTCAACGTCAGTGAAACTGCAGGCATTTTGTGGAAGTCTGGGAGCAGCACTTTTAGTTGCTCTGGTTCGTTCTGGGCTAGACGGGCAGATGGCAGCTTCTCTGCACAGTTCCATTCTAAATTTCTTTTTTGTTTTAGGTGATTTTGTCTGTGGACACAGTCACTGCTGTTAGAAACAAAACAAATGTCACTAAGTATACAGGGATCGAAACTTTTAGCTGAATGTAGTTTTAGGGAGAGCAAATGTTTTCTTGGAACATTAGAGATTCGTGGACTTGTTTTAAATTGCAATAGGGTTTCTATTGCCTTCCGCATGTGAACAGCTTAACCCTTTTAAACACTTCATGTTTAAGGAGGAAATGATGCACTTGTGCATATCTGTCCTGTGTGTAAAGCTAAGAGGCATCAAAGTCCAAGATAAGTACTGTATGTTATCGGCTACTGTATGTGGCACTGAGCCATTTGGCCTGCTTCAGTGAACAAACAGCGTACAGTAATGATAATGGTCTTTTCTTTTAACTTTTGACTTGTTCTCCATGTACATCAATTGGCCTGTTTGCCCGTCATGAAAATACTGTAGGATTGAAGCAAGAAGAATAACTTTATTACCATTGAACATTTAATTTCTTCGCTTTAGTTTTTAGTTTTTCTTTTTTGCTGAAATTTGCAAGTGTAACATTAATTTGTAAAAATAATTTTAAACTTTTTTTCCCCCGACCTGGATTATTTACAAATCTGCGTTATCGTCAGTAGCTCGGTGTTCAGTGCCACCAACCTTGCAATCATGAGGTTGCAGGTTTGGGCCCAGGTTGCGTCAGGAAGGGCATCCTGCATAAAACAATTGCCAAATCTTTCATGCGAGTTTGCTCGCTGTGACAATAGAAGGGAGCAGCCAAAATGATTTTACCTATCAGCATGGTTAAATCTGATCTGAATGCTCAGATGTGTTCTGCAGGAGAGTACTTGCGCCGGTTGTACACCAGAATTTACAGAAAATAAATGGAGATGAGTTTGACTGAATTGAGGACCATAGACCATGTTGCTAAGATAACCTCACTGCCAGCAGAACACTCTTCTAATAGGACCATGCTGCTGTAGATTTATTTCTTTTTCCCTTTTGGCGCTTTGTTTCTGTATATTTGTTGCATGCTTTGAATAAATCCCAGATTACGTTAGCTTTGGGGACTCCGCTCACATTAGCGTGTAAGCTATGGCCGAACAGAATCTATGAGAACTGTGCTGCTGTTTTTCAGTGTATTGTTTAGCACTATTAGTAACTGGCATATATCTTAGATCTTTTAGCATACCGTTGGGTGTTCGTTTAGCATATACCGTATTCGCCGGTGTATTATACGCAGTATTTTTGCTCATTTGAATGTCCAGCGTATTAAACACCGAAGAGTATTATTTATGGATTTTTTCCCATATTTTTAGACTCATTTTTCGCTCTGATTCTTCGTTTTTCATTTTTGGCGAAAATGGTGCAGTACCAGTTTCGGCCGCTATACGGGCGCTGTAGGCAGCAGCCAGCAGAGGACTCAGAGAGTGAAGAGGAAGAGGGGCCACTTCCAGAAGTTTCTACTTGCTGTGTCCGAAAAAAGACTCCTTTGGTCGGACTGATGACTCTGTCGCTGCCCGCTCCCTGCTGTGGATGTAGCTGTTTTTGTTTGCAAGATACCACTCATAAACCACACCGCGGATTTTTAAATCCAGCTGATTTCACATTTGGTTCAGCTCAGGAGCCCGTCTGCTATAGTGAGGTAAGAAATATATTTTTAAGCGTTTATTTAGCTAAATTTAAAGAAACAAAGCGTCCGGTTTGACCCGCCTGGCGCCTGCATAAAAGTCAGCGAACTTTTTTTTTTAATCCAGCTGATTTGAACATTTCGTTAAACTCAGGAGTACGTCTACTATTAAGTCAGCTAAGAAATATATTTTTTAAGCGTTTATTTAGCTAAATTTAAAGAAAGAAAGCGTCCGGTTTGACCCGCCTGGCGCCTGCCTAAAATTCGGCGAACTTTTTTTAAAAATCCAGCTGATTTGAACATTTCGTTAAGCTCAGAAGCACGTCTGCTATGAAGTCAGCTAAGAAATTTTTTTTTTCTCGCAAAGAAATAATAGTTTTACCGTGTTTCCTTGTGAAGATCTTCGTACTCGCTTGCTTCTGTCGCCGCCATGGACCTTACCAAGCTCCGCCCAGAAACGCCCCCTAAACTCCGGCCGGTCTCCGTGTCTCCCAAGCTCAGCATTAGTTTCAATGGAAAACATGGCGTCGACTGACTGCAGGGTATTTCTGAGTCGAAT
>JBBPBX010103059.1:0-11945 GCA_038048925.1 Garcialebias charrua | reverse complement strand
TGATGTACAGCTTAAGTTGTTCAACAGTCCGGGGTCTCCGTTGTCGTATTTTACGTTTCATAATGCGCCACACATTTTCAATGGGGGACAGGTCTGGACTGCAGGCAGGCCAGGGGAGGACCCGCACTCTTTTGCTACGAAGCCACGCTGTTGTAACACGTGCAGAATGTGGCTTGGCATTGTCTTGCTGAAATAAGCTGGGGCGTCCATGAAAAAGACGTCGCTTGGATGGCAGCATATGTTGCTCCAAAACCTGTATGTACCTTTCAGCATTAATGGTGCCTTCACAGATGTGTAAGTTACCCATGCCTTGGGCACTAATGCACCCCCATACCATCACAGATGCTGGCTTTTGAACTTTGCGCCTATAACAGTCCTGATGGTTCTTTTCCTCTTTGGTCCGTAAGACACGACGTCCACAGTTTCCAAAGACAATTTGAAATGTGGACTCATCAGACCACAGAACACTTTTCCACTTTGCATCAGTCCATCTCAGATGAGCTCGGGCCCAGCAAAGCCGGCGGCGTTTCTGGATCTTGTTGATGAATGGCTTTTGCTTTGCATAGTAGAGCTTTAACTTGCACTTACAGATGTAGCGACGAACTGTAGTTACTGACAGTGGTTTTCTGAAGTATTCCTGAGCCCATGTGGTGATATCTTTTACACACTGATGTCGGTTTTTGATGCAGTACCGCCTGAGGGATCGAAGGTCACGGGCATTCAATGTTGGTTTTCGGCCTTGCCCCTTACGTGTAGTGATTTCTCCAGATTCTCTGAACCTTTTGATGATATTACGGACCGTAGATGGTGAAATTCCTAAATTCCTTGCAATAGCTCGTTGAGAAAAGTTGTTCTTGAACTGTTCGACAATTTGCCCACGCATTTGTTCACAGAGTGGTGACCCTCGCCCCATCCTTCTATGTGGATGACTGAGCATGTCAAGGAAGCTGCTTTTATACCCAATCATGGCACCCACCTGTTCCCAATTTGCATGTTCACCTGTGGGATATTCCAAATAAGTGTTTGATGAGCATTCCTCAAATTTCTCTGTCTTCTTTGTCACTTGTGCCAGCTTTTTTGAAACATGTTGCAGGCATCAAATTCCAAATGAGCTAATAATTGCAAAAAATAACAAAGTTTACCAGTTCGAACGTTAAGTATGTGGTCTTTGCAGTGTGTTCAATTGAATATAGGTTGAAAAAGATTTGCAAGTCATTGTATTCTGTTTTTATTTGCGATTTCCACAACGTGCCAACTTTTCTGGTTTTGGGCTTGTATATATATATATATATATATATATATATATATATATATATATATATATATATATATATATATATATATATATATATCCATCCATCCATCCATCCATCCATCCAATGTCTTATGTTTATCCGGGGTCGGGTCGCGGGGGTTACAGCCTAAAGGCCCAGGCAGAACTCTGCGTACGGCCTGTACGCCGCTCTACGCACGTGTTGTGTGCGCACGCGTTCACAGGCACAGCTCTGCATTCGTTATCTCGTTAAATGCTTGCGTTTTCGCTCCAAATTCTTGTCGTAATTTGAGCAGCTGCGCGCAGAGCGTTTACCTACGGGACAAACTGAGGTCGCTGATTGGTCATTTGCTGACATGCCTACTGAATTGATTGACAGGTCGAGTGGGGAAAAAAAGGCATGGGCTGCGCAGCGGTTTTCTGTGTTTATATTTTAATAAAAAGTTCTAAAAAATAAAATAAAAACAGGGGTTGCTGGTCCAGCACACCAGAACACCAGGAAATATTTAGAACCTCGCGCAACCACGTTGGACATGAGTTTAGTTCGCTCGTGACAAATTCATTCATTTCCTTCTCATCGGAGAATGAAGAGATCACTTGACTTTTGGCAAAAAAAAACAAAAGAAAAGTCCAGATCAGTGATGAAAAAGGGGAATTTAATACATTTGTGTCACATACAAAACAGTCCGGCGCCGGGCAGTTTATTGTGAGACAACGCGCCTCGCGTACGCGGTCGTAAAATTTGAGCTTTGCGCGTTCGTGCCCTGCGGGGCTACGCTTGTGCCTCTGCATACGTTTAGCGTACAGCGGCGTACTGCCTTACGCAGAGCTCTGCCGGGCCTTAAGTAAGGAGGCCCAGACTTCCCTCTCCCCAGCCACTTGGAGCAGCTCCTCCGGGGAATCCCAAGGCGTTCCCAGGCCAGCCGAGAAACATAGTCCCTCCAGCGTGTCCTGGGTCTTCCTCTGGGTCTCCTCCCGGTGGGACATGCCCGGAACACCTCACCAGGGAGGCGTCCAGGAGGCATCCTAACCAGATGCCCGAGCCACCTCAACTGGCTCCTCTCGATGTGGAGAAGCAGCGGCTCTACTCCGAGTCCCTCCCGGATGACTGAGCTTCTCACCCTATCTCTAAGGGAGAGTCCAGCCACCCTGCGGAGAAAACTCATTTCAGCCGCTTGTATCCGAGATCTCGTTCTTTCGGTCACAACCCAAAGCTCATGACCATAGATGAGGGTGGGAACGTAGATCGATCGGTAAATTGAGAGCTTTGCCTTTCGACTCAGCTCTCTCTTCACCACGACAGACCGGTACAGCGCCCGCTTCACTGCGGACGCTGCACCTATCCGCCTATCGATCTCACGCTCCAGTTTTCCCTCATTCGTGAACAAGACCCCGAGATACTTAAACTCCTCCACTTGGGGCAGGACCTCCTCCCCGACCCGGAGAGGGCATGCTACCCTTTTCCGGCTCAAGACCATGGCCTCGGATTTGGAGGAACTGATCCTCATCCCGGCCGCATCACACTCGGCTGCAAACCGCTCCAGTGAAAGCTGTAGATCACGAACTGATGAAGCCAATAGGACCACATCATCTGCAAAAAACAGAGAAGCGATTCTAAGGTCACCAAAACGGATCCTCTCAACACCTTGGCTGCGCCTAGAAATTCTGTCCATAAAAGTTATGAACAGAATCGGTGACAAAGGGCAACCTTGGCGGAGTCCAACTCTCACCGGAAACGAGCCTGACTTACTGCCGGCAATGCGGACCAAGCTCTGACACCGGTCGTACAGGGACCTAACAGCCCATATCAATGGGCCTGGTACCCCATACTCCCGGAGTCAGGGGCGCAACTACATATTTTTGAGGTGGATGCGAAAACATCAACGCCCCCCCCCACCCTTTTTTTTACCTGCCGCCTCATACAGCTTTCCTCCCTTAGTCATGCACTTAGAAAATACAGTAGCAATATTACAGATTTTTTTTATGTTACATACCATACCATACCATACCATACCAGCTTTATTTATAGAGCACTTTAAACACCTACAGGACCAAAGTGCTGTACACACAACAAAACAATCACAATCAGGTAATAAAATGATTAAAATAAATAAAAGTCACATAATAAAAGTTGAGGAATCATACACTCAGATAAAACAAGCGACTAAAATTATTAAAAGTCAACATCGCAGATGGTGTCATAGGCCAGGGAGAAGAGATGGGTTTTAAGAAGAGATTTAAAAACAGACAGGGAAGAGGCCTGTCTGATGTTCAAGGGAAGGTTGTTCCACAGTTTAGGAGCTGCCACAGCAAAAGCACGGTCTCCTCTGAGCTTGCGTTTTGTCTTTGGGACACTCAGGAGCAGCTGATCACATGACCTGAGGGATCGAGAGGGTGCGTATGGCTGCAGCAACTCGGACAGATAGGGCGGGGCAAGACCATTTTGCGCTTTAAAAGCAAATAAAAGAACTTTAAAATGAATCCTGTAATGTACGGGCAGCCAGTGCAGGGAGGTTAAAACAGGAGTAATGTGGTCAAACTTTCGTGTGCCAGTTAAAAGTCGTGCAGCGGCGTTCTGTACCCTCTGAAGCTGAGAGATACACGAATCACTGATTCCTATATAGAGTGCATTACAGTAGTCCAGCCGTGTGGTCACAAAGGCGTGAACTACTGTTTCAAAATGCTGCTTGGAAAGAATTGGCTTCACCTTAGCCAGCTGCCTCAGGTGGAAAAAACTAGTTTTAACAACTGCTCTGATGTGGTTTTCTAATTTTAGTCCGGCATCGATCTTGACCCCCAGGTTTGTAACAATAGGTCTGATGTATTGAGCCAAGGAACCAACATTGACCTTGGGAGTCTCAGTGGAGCTTCCAAAAACCATCACCTCAGTCTTCCCCTCATTAAACTTTAAAAAGTTCACAGCCATCCAGGCTTTGATGTCCTCCAGACATGAAAACAGAGGGGCCAGAGAGTTGGAGTCCTTTTTCTGAAGCGGGACATAAATCTGCGTATCATCCGCATAACAATGAAAGGAGATCCCATATTTTCTAAGAATGGAGCCAAGAGGGAGCAGGTACAGTGTGAAGAGGAGGGGGCCTAAGACTGAGCCCTGAGGAACCCCACACAGAAGAGGAGCAGAGGAGGACTCATGGTCACCAAGGCGGACACAGAAAGTACGGTCGGCTAAGTAGGACCTAAACCAGTTCAGTGCTGCACCGCTGACACCCCCCCATTGTTTCAAACGACATAGTAAGATGTCATGGTCCACGGTGTCAAAAGCAGATGATAAATCTAAAAGCAGGAGGACAACACTGTCACCAGAGTCTGTTGCTAAAAATATGTCGTTAAAAACCTTTAAAAGAGCAGATTCTGTACTGTGCAGAGCTTTAAAACCAGACTGTAAAACCTCGAGAATGTTCTGTTCTTCCAAATATGCTGATAGTTGGTTGTACACAACCTTCTCGAGCATTTTTGAAAGAAATGGCAGTTTGGAGATGGGCCTGTAGTTAGCAAGAACAGAGGGGTCAAGAGTGGGTTTCTTAATGAGAGGCTGGACATCTGCATGTTTAAAATGTCCAGGGACCACACCAGAGGACAGACAGCTGTTCAGAAGAGCCAGGACTGAAGGACCTACAGTGATGAAGACCTCTTTGAATAAACGAGGAGGAACAGCATCACTTGGTGAACCTGTTGGCTTCAAGTGACTGACCACCTCCTGCAGAGACGACAGAGTCACAGGTTCAAAGCTGTCAAAAACAGCCGCGCAGGGCACAGAGACTGAGGGCTCATGAGCAGAAGGTAAGATCTGGGCTCTGGTGGAATTGACTTTCTCAACAAAGAAGTTTAGAAAGTTTTCACATGCAGCATATATATACATATATCAGGTGATCATTCCAATCATAAACAAATAAGAAGTTTAATAAAGTAAAAATATATAACAGTAGTGGTAATCAGTGCTCAATATTTTATGTAGCGAAAATATGAAATCTTAACAGCCTGGAGTCCATGTCAGAGTTTTAACATTTATGACATTTAAACTGTTACTTTCCGTGAAAGAAGACAATGAAAGATGGTCATCAGAAATTCAAACCATCATGGTATACAGTATAGGTTTTTGTTGCCTCCCTAATGTAATTATTCCTACCTGATGTCATCACTTGTCTCCTCTATCACTGACCTCGTGTCTGTCTCCTTCACCCTTTGTCTGTGGCATTCTGCACTAAGTCATATGGTCAAAAAAGCATTATATATTAGTTGTAAAAATTACAGATCTTAATACAGTTTTTAAAAATAATGTTTACATGTTATTGCTTGGGATTAAGTAGCTGTTCCCTCACTTCCACCTGCATTAGACCAACCTGTTGCCTTCCCCAGTCTGTCCTGATTCCTCTGTCATCTTCTCTTCCTTCTCTCCATCCTCACAGCTGAATGACATTAATTTTGTGTTAAGTAGGTTTAAAAATACAGCAGTCAAACCACAATAGAAATGAAACTTTAATTTAAATGATCTCCTTGTTGGATAACAGTTACTGACTGGACATTTCATCTGATCTGACTTACCAGATACATCACAACACACACCACTGTAGTGATATTAAATAAGACATTTAAACTCAAGTGTCCCTCTGCCAAAAAGGTTGGTAACATCTGTCACCAACTTTTTGAGTCTCAGGGCTATAGTGACACTGAGGACTAATTTGTCTGATACACACATAAACTTGTACAACTCATCTTTAATTAAAGAATCAATAATAATAAATGTACATATGAGTGAATAAATTGCAGCACTGCATTGGAGCATAGCTGGGAACTGCCACCACAACAGTTTAGCTTTCCTGTGTTAATGTTTCCTGTTTTATTTAGGTAATTCTTACACTTAGTGTGTGGATGTGTGTGTGACATGTATCAAATAAACATATTAAACAAATCACGTCTATAGGGGAGGCAACATTTATTTAACAGCCAAATATGGGACGATTTCTATTAGGCTAGCTTTAGCTAACCTGAATATTTTACAAGCCTCCTGTCCTGCTCATACACTGACTGTACTTACCTAATATCTTTTAACCACATTGAAAGGCTTTTTTTCCATCCTGCAAACAACTTCCTTCTCCATTTTTCTGTTTTGCGCCCTGGATAGTTTTTATTTCTGCCGCTCCAAAGTCAAGTGCACGAGTGAAAAATAAAATAAAATAAAAAATAAAAAATAACGCGCCTGTGGGCGCGTGTTCACAGCAGCACCTGTGTGTAGAGAGAGCAGAGAGATAGGAGGAGGGAGGTGAGGGAGCAGGGGGGGCACCTAATCAGTGCTGTTCACCTGTTATTGTCATTTCATGCAGTTAAAGAAAATGCCTGCTAGAAAAACGTTTTTTTTTTCTAGAGACGGTTTTGACGCCCCCTTAAGTGCAGCGCCCCCATGCGGTGCATCCACGGCATAGTACCCATTTGCGCCACTGCCCGGAGTACCCCCCACAGAACCCCCTGAGGGACGCGGTCGAATGCCTTCTCCAAGTCCACAAAGCACATGTAAACTGGTTGGGCAAACTCCCACGTACCCTCCAGGACCCTGCTGAGGGTGTAGAGCTGGTCCAGTGTTCCACGACCAGGACGAAAACCACACTGCTCCTCCTGAATCCGAGGTTCGACTATCCGACGGACCCTCCTCTCCAGAACCCCTGAATAGACCTTACCAGGGAGGCTTAAGAGTGTGATCCCCCTATAGTTGGAACACACCCTACGGTCCCCCTTTTTGAATAGGGGAACCACCACCCCAGTCTGCCAATCCAAGGGAACTGCCCCCGATGTCCACGCGATATTGCAGAGTCGCGTAAGCCAACACAACCCCACAACATCCAGAGCCCTAAGGAACTCAGGGCGAATCTCATCCACCCCCGGAGCCCTGCCACCGCAGAGCTTTTTAACCACCTCGGTGACCTCAGCACCAGAGATTGGAGAGCCCGACCCAAAGTCCCCAGGCTCTGCTTCCTCAGTGGAAGACGTGCCAGTAGGATTGAGGAGGTCTTCGAAGTACTCCGCCCACCGACTCACAACATCCCGAGTTGAGGTCAACAGCACGCCAGCCCCACTATAAATTGTGTTGGTCACGTACCGCTTTCCCCCACTGAGACGCCGGATGGTGGACCTGAATCGCCTCGAAGCCGTACGGAAGTCATTCTCCATGGCCTCTCCAAACTCCTCCCACGCCTGAGTTTTTGCCTCAGCAACCACCTGAGCCGCATGCCGCTTGGACTGCCGGTACCTATCAGCTGCTTCCGGGGTCCCACAGGCCAAAAAGGCCCAATAGGACTCCTTCTTCAACCTGACAGCATCCCTCACCGCCGGTGTCCACCACCGGGTTCGAGGGTTGCCACCACGACAGGCACCAACAACCTTGCGGCCACAGCTCCGATAAGCTGCCTCGACAATAGAGGCGCGGAACATGGCCCACTCGGACTCAATGTCCCCCGACTCCCTCGGAACGTGTTCAAAGCTCTCCCGGAGGTGGGAGTTAAAGCTCCGTCTTACGGGAGACTCTGCCAGACGTTCCCAGCAGACCCTCACAATACGTTTGGGTCTGCCAGGTCTGACCGGCATCCTCCCCCACCATCGGAGCCAACTCACCACCAGGTAGTGGTCAGTTGACAGCTCCGCCCCTCTCTTCACCCGAGTGTCCAAGACATGCGGCCGCAGATCAGATGAGACGACAACAAAGTCGATCATCGAACTGCGACCTAGGGTGTCCTGGTGCCAAGAGCACATATGGACACCCTTATGCTTAAACATGGTGTTCGTTATGGACAATCCATGACGAGCACAGAAGTCCAATAACAGAACACCACTCGGGTTCAGATCAGGGGGGCCGTTCCTCCCAACCACACCCCTCCAGGTCTCACTGTCATTGCCCACGTGAGCGTTGAAGTCCCCCAGTAGAACAAGGGAGTCCCCAGGAGGCGCACTCTCCAATACCCCCTCCAAGGACTCCAAAAAGGGTGGGTAGTCTGAGCTGCCGTTTGGCGCATAGGCACAAACAACAGTCAGAGCCCGTCCCCCCACACGTAGGCGAAGGGAGGCTACCCTCTCGTTCACCGGGGTGAACCCCAACGTACAGGCACCAAGATGGGGGGCAACAAGTATGCCCACTCCTGCTCGGCGCCTCTCACCAGGGGCAACTCCAGAGTGGAAGAGTGTCCAACCCCTCTCAAGGAAACTGGTTCCAGAGCCAGAGCCATGCGTTGAGGTGAGTCCGACTATTTCTAGCCGGAACCTCTCAACCTCACACACTAGCTCAGGCTCCTTCCCCACCAGAGAGGTGACATTCCATGTCCCAATGGCCAGCTTCTGTAGCCGAGGATCAGACCGCCAGGGTCCCCGCCCTCGGCCACCACCCATCCCACATTGCACCCGACCCCTTTGGCCCCTCCCACAGGTGGTGAGCCCATGGGAAGGGGGACCCACGTCTCCTCTTCGGGCTGTACCCTGCCGGGCTCCATGGGTAAAAGCCCGGCCACCAGGCGCTCCCCAACGTGCCTCACCTCCGGGCCTGGCTCCAGAGTGGGGGCCCGGTGACCCGCGTCCAGGCGAGGGAACATTGATTCCAGTAGTTTTACTCATCGTTGGGGTCTTTGGGCTTTTCTAAAAAGCCACAATGACACGTCGTTAACCAGCCAATAAAAACAGAGCTTGAATTTGAATCAGCCAATAAAAACAGAGCTTGAATTTGAATTTAAGCAGAGCAAGGGGTTACAGAGCCATATATGGCTCTGAGGGGGAGGGACCAGAAACATGTCTCTGTTCAAAATTTTCCTAAGTTCCAGCGTGTTCCAGAAATTACACACTGAACCTTTAAGCCTGTTTTTTTTCTTCAGTTGACCTCTTTTAAGGGCCCTGTAACAAATTAGTTTGAATTTTGTTATTTTTGGGAATAAAACCCTTATTTTGGTGGAAAATCTACTACTGTGTCCTCATGCTTGACTGGCTCGGTCCCTCACAGTCCTCAACCGGAAAAAGGTGGATCTCTCTCTTCAGGTCGAGGGTAAGGTTCTGCCTCAAGTGGAGGAGTTCAAGTATCTCAAGGTTTTGTTCACAAGTGAGGGAAGAATGGAGTGTGAGATTGACAGATGGACTGGTGCAGCATCTGCAATATTGTGGACTCTGTACTGGTCTGTTGTGGTGAAAAGAGCGCTGAGCTGTAAGCTCTCTGTTTACTGGTCGGTATATGTTCCTGCCCTCACCTAAGGTCATGAACTCTGAGTTGAAATGAGTTTCCTATGCAGGGTAGCTGGACTCTTCCTTAGAGATAGGGTGAGAAGTTTAGTTATGAGGAGAGAGTCCGAGTAGAATCGCTGATCCTCCACATCGAGAGGAGCAAGTTGAGGTGCTTCGAGCATGTCCCACTGGGAGGAGACCCCGGGGAAGACCCAGGACATGCTGGAGAGACTCTCGGTTGGCCTGGGAACGCCTTGGGTCCCCCAGAAGAGCAGGAAGAGGGGGCTGTGGAAAGAGATGTCTGGGCCACCCTGCTCAAGCTGCTGCTCCTGCAACCCAACTTTGGAACAAGCGGAAGATAATGGATGGTTATTACCGGTAATCAGTTAACCAGCTCATATGCAAACTGAGGTATACCACATACTAGGGGTGGGCGATATGGCTCAAATATTATATTGTGATATTTCGGAGCATTCTGACAATAACGATTAAGGGTGCGAATCTCTCAGTGTCTGGAGAATCGATTAAATTCCGATTTTTGATGCACCGATTCAATTAAAAATCGATTTTCGATTCTGAAACGATTTTCGATTCTGAAACGCTTTTCAATTGAAATCATGAAAAGATTAAACAATAATGTAAACAAATAAAACATTTATTTAAAACAATAATGTATGCTTGTAGCAAATATTAATAATGTCAAATAATACAGTATAAATACAGCAGCCTGAATTGTGAGCAGATGGGTATATGAATAGAATGCAGCAGCTTTAAAGGTTCAGTCTGCAGTTTTTGGTAGAACGCAGCACTTAGAAAAATTTTCATCTGGGAAAGCATTCTGGTCCCTCCCCACTCAGAGCCATATATGGCTCAGCTCGCTCTTGCTGTCGGTGAAATTCAGCTCTGCTTCCGAATGCTCCGCCTCCACTACATGTCCTGTCAGCAGCTGCAAAGTTCTGTGATTATGTGTTAATAAAACGTTCTAAAAAATAAAATAAAAACATGGAGCGCTGGTCCAGCACACCAGAACACCATGAAATCTGCAGAGCCGCGCGCAGCCACGTTGAACCCGAGTTTAATTCGCTCGTGACAAATTCATCCATTTCCTCAATTCATTCATGGACTCAGCTGCGGAGGATGAAGTGATCACTTGACTTTTGGCAAAAAAACAAAAGAAAAGTCCAGATCAGGGATGAAGAAGGGGAATTTAATACATTTGTGTCACATACAAAACAGTTTTGCATCGCTTTGCAATTATTTCAACGAGAACCTGCGCGGCCGCTGCGGGCTGGGACAGGAGGGGCGTGGGTTAGGAGCGTGAGAAGTGAGAAGCTCTGTTTTTATTGGCTGGTTAACGGCGGGTCACTGTGGCTTTTTAAAAATTCTTATTTACCACCTGGAGAAGCAAGGGGACTATAGTTTTTTTCAGAGATTACTTTGTCTAACATCAGTCTGTCAGGAGATAGTGACAGAGTGAAGAAATATGTTAAAAATATATTTTTAGAAAACTTACAGACTGCACTACAGAACTGCAGACTGCACCTTTAATCGAGTCCCGGAGGTCACTGGTGCCTATATCCAGCAGTCAGTGTGCGAGAGGCAGGGGACACCCTGGACATGTCTCCAGTCCATCACAAATAATTCAAAATACAAACGTAAACAAAGATTTCAGCATAAACATTTAACTCAAAATAAAATAGACTTCAAAATCATATTGCATTCATCCATGTTTCAAATGTGTATGGATGGATTTTGTTTAAAAGATTTGTTTGGTAAATCTTTTCAACAAAAGCATCTATCCATCATCTTTACCCGCTTTATCCTTATCGGGTCCTGGAGGTCACTGGTTCGGGTCAGATTTCTTCTTCTTTCTGCCACCTTTCATTTTATGTATTCTTTCATATACTAGGATACTGTATATGGTTTTATTTTATTTATCTTTTGGGTTTTAATGTAAAAAAATAAAAATAAATCGATTTTGGGGCTTTTAGAATCAATTCTGAATCGCCAGGACTAAGAATGTAGATTCTTTTAAAAAATCAATTTTTTCCTGCACCCCTAATAATTTTTTCCTGCACCCCTAATAATGATACATCGCTCCCTCCTCCTCGTCCTCTCCCTCCGCTATGAGGAAATGCCTCAGGTCACGAGAAACTTAAACTCGGGTTTTACGTTGCTGCCCGAGTCCCATCAGATTTTCTGGTCTTCTGGTGTGCTGGACCAGCGATCCATGGTTTTATTTATTTTTTAAACGTTTTATTAACATATAAACACAGAATATGCAGCGGCAGCAGAGGGAGAGGAGGAGGGGGAGGAGGGAGCAATCACTTGACTTTTGGCAAAAAAACAAAAGAAAACTCCAGATAAGGGATTAAGAAGAGGAAATTAATACATTTGTGTCAAATATAAAACAGTCCTGCATCGCTTTGCATCGCTTTGAATGAGAACATGTGAATGCTCGCTGGCT
>JBBPBX010103056.1:0-11945 GCA_038048925.1 Garcialebias charrua | reverse complement strand
AATCACAACCAGTTATGAATCTTAGTGCACCATGATAGACAACATCCAACATCCGCAGGGTGCTTGTAGGAGCATTCATGTAGAGAATGTCACCGTAATCAATGGAGGGAAGGAAAGTCACAGATACAAGGCGTTTCCTAACATTCAGTGATAGACATGATCTGTTTCTGAAAAAGAAACCCAGTTTAACTTTCAGTTTCTTCACTAGGTTTTCCACGTGGAGTTTAAAAGAGAGATGTGAATCGATCAGGATACCCAGATATTTATAGGAATCAACAAACTCAATAGGGACACCATTTGAAGATAAAATCAGAGGAAGAACTGCTGGGACCGACTTCCTATTTGAAAAAAACATCCCTTTTGTTTTATCAGCATTTAGGACAAGTTTGAGACGGAACAAATCTGACTGGATGATGTCAAAAGCGGATTGCAGTAACTGGAAAGCCTTAGCTACTGTTTTAGCTCTGCAATAAACAACTGTATCATCAGCATAGAAATGTAAGGATGCATCAGGGATGCAGTGACCTACATTAGCTATGTAGATTGTAAAGAGAGTGGGTCCTAAAACTGAGCCTTGTGGTACACCATTTTTAACTGTTAAATAGCTGGAAGAAGTACCGTTATGTTGAACACATTGCCTCCGATTGGAAAGATAGTTAGAAAACCAACCGATGGTGTGATCAGAGAAACCGATTTCTGAGAGCTTATGACACAGGATGTTATGATCCACAGTGTCAAAAGCTTTAGACAGGTCTAAGAAAAGTGCAGCACAATAGTCCTTAGCATCCAGTGCTTCAACTGTTGAAATATGAAGCAGTAATTTGTTCAATGGTTGTTAATGGGAGAGCTTTGTTATGCTGCCATCTATTGTATCTTTGGTGTATTGCAGCTGTTATTGTGCCGTTAAATAATTAATAAATGAACGCACGTTGAAACACCTGTTCTCTTCAGGTTATGGGCCCAGAGCGTCGCAAAAAAGTTCAGTAAGTGAAGTTTTTGAGTCAGATAAACGGAATTGTGGGATTCACAATGGATGATAAGCTGTTTATTGACAAGCTGAGCGGACCAGAGAACTGGGCAACGTGGAAGTTTCAGATGGAGCATTTGCTAAAAGCTAAAGGACTATGGGGCATGCTAACGGAGACGGATATGCTAACTCCGGATGCTAACGCACAAGCTCGGGCAGAATTCGAGAGACGGAGAGAAAAGGCATTTTCCATGTTAGTGCTGAATGTGAGTACACCCCAGTTGTATTTAATAACAAGCTGCCAAACTCCAAAAGAGGCTTGGGACATGCTAAAAGGACATTTTGAAAGAGACACTTTAGCTAATAAGCTATTCTTGAAGAAGAAATATTTCAGATGTGAAATGAAGGAAAAGGAAAGCTTAAATGACCATTTAAAACGAATGAAGGAACTGACTGATCAGCTAAGAGCAATAGGTGCTGTAATTGAAGAAGAAGATCAGATTGTAACACTCCTGGGTAGCTTACCACCAAGCTATGCTACAATTGTCACCGCTCTAGAAACAAAGATGGACAGTTTGACATTGCAGTTTGTTCAGCAAGCATTAATCAATGAAGAGCAAAAAAGAGTTCATGTTAATGATGACTACAGTGCTGCAGGTGGTGCATCAGCCATGTCAACACAAGTTCACAGAGAAATGCAGGACCATTCAAAAGTAGTGGGAGCTGAACGACAGAGTTCGTGGAGATGTTACAAGTGTGGCAGGGAAGGACACATAAAGCCTAATTGTCCAAGCTGGAAAAAACAAAATAAAAATCACAAAGCCAAAAATGCTGTATGTGAAAATGAAGAAAACCCCTCTGAGAGTGCCTTTGTTGCAGGAAATGCAAATCTAACTGAAGGACAAGGACAAGTTGAGTGGTTGATTGATTCTGGAGCATCAAAACACATGACCTGTGAAAAAGAAAATCTTCAAAACTACCAGCAGTTTTCAGAAACACAATCTGTAAAACTGGGTGATGGCAGGGTGGTGGAAGCTCAAGGTTTTGGCATTGTTAAATTGAACATGACCTTCAAAATAAGTGATGCTAAACCAGCCACAATGTATGATGTGTTATATGTTCCAAAATTGTCTGGAAATCTTTTTTCAGTGGGAGCTGCTACAAGAAAAGGAAATACAGTGCAGTTCAAAAAATCTCGGTGCTACATACGTGACAAGGATGGATCGCTTCGAGGAATGGGAACACAAAGATCTGATGGACTGTACCAGTTGGATGTTAAAGGATCTTCACCTGTCTGTCATAGTGCATCAAGTGCATCAGTAACAGCTAATTTATGGCATCAGCGTTTGGGTCACACCACCAAACTAAAGGAACTAGAAGATCTGGTGAATGGAGTGAAATTATCTGCAGACAAAGAACTTCCTTTCTGTGAAGCCTGTGTGGAAGGCAAGCTCACAAGACAGCCATGTAAAGCAGTGGGAAAAATCCGTTCCAAACGTAAGCTGCAACTGATCCATAGTGATGTCTGTGGACCCATGCAGACTGAATCCATAGGTGGGTCAAAATACTTTGTAACCTTTATTGATGACTTTTCTCGCTGTTGTAAGGTTTACTTCATGAAACAAAAAAGTGAAGTCTTAAGCAAATTCAAGGATTTTGAGAGAACATTCTCAAATGAGTGTGGACACAGAGTTGCAAGACTAAGATCAGATAATGGTGGGGAGTACATTTCAAATGAGTTTGAAGAATATTTGAAGGCTCAAGGTATCCACCATGAGAAGTCTGTACCTCATACACCTCAGCAAAATGGAGTTGCAGAAAGAAAAAACAGGACATTGGTTGAAGCAGCTAGAAGCATGTTGTCGCATGCTAAGTTACCAAACATGTACTGGGCTGAAGCAGTAGCAACAGCAGCCTACATACAAAACAGATTGCCAACATCTGTTCTGAAGCGAGAGACACCCTACCAAAGATGGTCTGGTAAAAAACCTGACATGAGCCATGTGAGAGTGTTTGGTTGTGTTGCTTATGCACATGTTCCAGATGCAGAAAGACGAAAACTCGACAAGAAAGCTGTAAAGCTCAGGTTTGTGGGATATGCAAACAATGCAAAAGGATATCGTCTGTTCGATGAAGAAAAAAGAAGAATTCTGATTCGAAAGGATGTCATCTTTAATGAATCAGACTTTGACTTGAAACAGAAGGAGGACGTTTCCTGTCCAGAGAAAGAGGTGATTACCATCACAGAAGAAAACGAAACAACTGATGATGACGTCACTGTTGAGGAAACTGTTCAAAGAGGAAGCAGAATCAGAAGGGCTCCAAAGAGATATGGATATGACGAGTTTGCAGATATGGTGACTGTTGATCATTGTGCTAATGTGTGTTCTGTCATGGAACCAGTCACACTGAAAGAAGCATTAAAGAGTCCAAATGCAAAAAAGTGGCAAGAAGCGGCTGATTTGGAATACCAGTCACTGGAAGAAAATGAAACATGGGATCTGGTGGAACTACCAAAGGACAAAGAGGTCATTGGGTCAAGATGGGTGTTCAAAGTCAAGCATCAAAGTGATGGAGAAGTGGAGCGATACAAGTGCAGACTTGTTGCCAAAGGTTACTCACAGCTTTATGGTGCTGACTACTATGAAACATTTTCACCTGTGGTACGTTTTAGCTCAATTCGTACATTATTGTCCTTTGCCATCCAGAATAACTTACATGTACATCAAATGGATGTTGTCACCGCATTTTTAAATGGACACCTGGAAGAAGAAATCTACATGGAACAACCTGAGGGATACATCAAACCAGGTCAGGAGCATCTTGTATGCAAACTAAAAAAATCAATCTACGGACTAAAACAGTCTCCTCGTTGTTGGAACAAAGAGTTCACAAAATTCATGATGGATCTTGGATTTAAGCAGAGCACCTCGGATCCCTGTGTGTTTGTGAGGTCATCACAGGAGCTGGAGATAATTGCAGTTTATGTAGATGATCTGATGCTGATTACAGAGTCAACTGAAAGAATGGATGAGTTAAAACTGGCTCTCCAAGAACGCTACAAAATGAAGGACTTGGGTGAACTGTCCTACATCCTCGGCGTCTCAGTTATTCAAGACAAAACAAACAACTGCATCTTTCTTCATCAGAAACAGTACATTGAAACGATTCTTCATAAATATGGGATGGACAAAGCAAATCCTGTTGCAACCCCTGCTGACATCAGTGTAAAGCTGAAAAAGGATGATGGTGTCAGTAATCCTGTCAATCCAAGCACATATCAGTCCATGGTTGGAAGTCTACTGTATGCTGCGATGACAACAAGACCAGACATAGCACAAGCAGTGAGTGCAGTGTCAAAGTTCAATGCAAATCCAAATACTGCACATCTGACTGCTGTGAAGAGGATTCTTCGCTACTTAAAGGGCACTGCTAATCTTGCTCTAAAGTATGACTGTTCAGGGGACAAATATTTGACTGGTTTCTCTGATGCTGACTGGGCTGGAGACCAGGACGACCGCCGTTCAACAACAGGCAACATATTTCTACTCAGTGGAGGAGCAGTGAGCTGGCTGAGCAAAAAACAAGCAACGGTTGCACTTTCAACAGCAGAAGCTGAGTATGTTGCTCTCAGTCAAGCAGCTCAAGAAGGTACCTGGCTGAGAAGATTACTGAATGATCTTGGTATGGTCACAAAGCCTACAGTGATTCTGGAGGACAACCAAGGAGCCATTGCAATTGCAAAGAATCCAGTGGACCATTCCAGAACCAAGCACATAGACATTCGCTACCATTACATTCGTGAGTGTGTACAGAATGGTGAAGTCAAGTTAGAGTATTGTCCAACCGATGACATGAAGGCAGATATCTTGACAAAGCCTCTTGCAAGACAGAAGTTTGAGTATTTTAGAAGAAAAATTGGACTTTTTCCAATTTAAATCTGTGATAGAATGTCTTGCTTTGTAGTTTGTTTTTTTTTTGGAAAGTTAACAAGTGCAAGTTGAGTTAAAATTTATTTCAGCACTATCTTGTGTTTTAATACCATTGTAAAAATTAAGTGGGAGTGTTGAAATATGAAGCAGTAATTTGTTCAATGGTTGTTAATGGGAGAGCTTTGTTATGCTGCCATCTATTGTATCTTTGGTGTATTGCAGCTGTTATTGTGCCGTTAAATAATTAATAAATGAACGCACGTTGAAACACCTGTTCTCTTCATCAACAACATCATTCAGAACCTTCAGAGAAGCAGTTGTTGTGCTATAAATATTTATATTTACTGTACTATATATTTTTACTGTACAGTACTGTCTGTACTATATAATTTTTTTGTTGGTTAAAAAAATATAAATAAATTCAGCTCCACAACTGAATGTTGCCTGACTAGTGAAATGCGTAAAATATGCAATTTCTTGGATTAAAATTGCTTAAAAATATTGTAAATTATTTCAATGTCATTATTATTATTATTTCGATTCTTTGGATGATTTTTTTTTTAAACAAAATAACATCTGCTTTAAACCTCTAGCTGTCAGTATTCAGGATCTTTATGAAGGCTTGAAGTCCTTCAACTCTCCGATTTATTTGTTTTAGGGGAAAAATGTATTTCTTTAATTGTGGTTGTTTTTTAGAGTTTAAATTATTCAGAAACCTTCAGGACGATCGAACATTCAGCTTTAACCAGATCTGTTAAATGTGAATAAAATGTAATCCGATTACAACTTACATTAACTTGCTGAGTAAAAGAAACAGGCAGAAGCTTTAGAAAAAACATCAAATCGTTTATTATATTATTAGTTTAAGAGTGTTAATATCAGAAGCTTTTCATGCTTAACAGACGACCGACACTGAAAATACTGCAGAGGTTACAGATGAGAGCATGCAGCTGTGAGGAGGAGGAGGGGCAGCTCTTCATCTCCTGGTTCACCTCAGACTCTCTCACACACACACACACACACATGAATTGTAATCGAACACAAAGTAACACAAAAAACATAAAAAAATAAAAGACACTTAGTGAAATTATCAAAAAATAGTTTCTAAACTGTTTAAAACAAACAGAACTGGGTGAGTTTTTAAAAAATCAGAACTTCACAGATTAGTTTCCAGGACAGAACCAGCGGTTCTGATGGTTCTGGCTCAACACAAACACTTCCTTACCTGCTGACTGGTTTTACTTCCTGCCTGTCAGACAGCAGCTTTTACGTTCACTTGACTTCACTTCCTGCTTCTGGAGACTTTAAAACTTTCAGGAAGATCCAAACCGACAAGATTCTTCATTGAAACCTGCAGCTTGAGCCAAACGCAGCTCTCTGACTGGCACCTTGATTATTTTCACTCTTCTGGTTTCAGTGGCCTCCTATAAACGTGTCCTCACAAACACAGCACTGCTTTCAGAAATGTTTTCATCCACAGCAAAACACTAAAAACAACACATGAAGGTCAATCATGTAACCGTAACGACCAACGGCTGCCCTAAAGGAGAAGGCCTAAAAGTGAACAAGCATCCTCAAACCAGCAGAACGTGAAGTTCACTGTTTGTGGTTACAGACATGAACCAGTTGAGCCAGTGGTTTTGAAACAAAGAGTTTGTTACATTTTGTTCAGATTATAGAAACACTTGGTGGCCGATTCAGAGAAAGGTCCACATGTACACAGCTTAAAGCCAACGTGTCTCCACTGAACAAACGGACGGCACCATGACTGTACGTTCACTGTACAAAGACACGTCCAGCGTCACTGTGGCCCACACAGATGATGATGATGTTCACCAGAGAGGAAGGAGTGAGCAGAGCTTTAGCATGGAGCTACCACAGAAGTGCAGCGATGCATGAACACATGTCAAAACTACAACCAGTTCAAGGTTTTGGGCTCTGGGGTGGACCAGAATGAAGCAAACAGGGTAGAAAGGTAAATCAGGGAGTCATCTGCATACGGTCGTATCAGAAGTTTTACAACAACATATTGATGCCAAACTCTTATTTTTTAACCAAAAAAATTATTTAAAACAACCAATCCTTTGTTCAGAAATGTGATGAAAACATTTGGTTTAGTCAGAAATCAGTGGCTGTGTGCAGAAATAGATGTTAGAAAAAAGGTTCTGGTAGAGGCAGAAGATCAGGAGCACATTTTGGATTCAGCACATTTTCAGAGAAAGAAGTTCAAAGTTTTTAAAAGTTTAGCTGAAAATTCTGGCTGTTTCTCAACAAGATAATTACAGGATGTTTTTTCATGACAACAAGCACACGTCAGCGTTTTCTAAACCAACAGTTTGGCGTTCTCTTTGCCTTATTTCACAGACGGCTGTCTTAATCAGCTGAAACTCTCAGATCTGGTTGAACTCTCAAACTGCTCTCGTGCGAGGCGGATGCCTCCTCTCCATCTCCTGTTCTCTTTTTTGCTGCTCTCTGTTTGTGTATCGGAGCTCCTGTTACACATCTTCCAAAACTAAAACTACTGTCATGGATCTGGTCAGCTGGTCTTTCAACACAATCGATAAAATCTTTTCAACAAAGTGTCAGGGTCCTGGAGAACCCTCATACCCCGCCGAGACTCACGTGGCAGGATATGTCATGGATCCATGGGGAGCTTGGGAGCTGATGTGTCTTTCTGTTTTGTCTCAGGAGGACGCCAGAGAGGTTTATATAATTGGATTCATGATAGCAGGGTTTCTGCTCTCAGGCATCGGTGATACCTATGTTATCGGCTATTGAAGAAGAGGGCAGCAGCAATTTCGGCAAAACTACAGAGTCTGTGTGAAGATTTGATTTGTGCTTCAAGTACTCAAAATCAGCTGATTTACGAGCTAAACCATAAGATGGAAGCGATTTGGGAGAATTACAGTCGACCTGCGGCTTCTAGGACTCGCCAGCATGTTGAAGACGACCTTGGAGGAGGCTCATAAGCACGGACCAGTGGAATGCCCACTAATCTGGCCATTTTGGATCTTGAAAGTATCAGCAGGACTCAAGACTGACAAGAAAAAAAACTGTCTGCCTGAAAAAAAATCAACAATTGTGGCTTATTTGAATCTGACTCCCCCTTTTGGTCTCGAAGCAGGCAGACTTATCAAATTTCTCCTGGAATATGGTAAATTAAGGAAAAATTTTGTCTATCCCCCACTCCCCAGAACTTCTGTGAAGGCTTATCACAATTGTACCGGCTGACACCAACATCTTAACAGGACTATGGACTATCTGGAAGTGCTTCATGGACAAATCTCACCATCTTGTCATCAAATGCATATTAATGTGTTTATAAATGTGCTGCTGGTAGAGTTTTCGATGTCTTAAATCATGTCCTGATAGGACAAGGTGTGAATAGATCTTTTTGGTAATACCACTATCCTATCCTCATGGTCTTTTCACCTTTTCTATCTAAAAGTATTCTGAAAAAGGATAAGGGGCCGCGCACCAGGAGCAGCAGTAACGTGCACTCTGCCCATCTTTTGGACGACTGTACAAAAATAATTTCACTGTCCAATAACCCTTTGTTACATTGATAATAAAGCTTATTCTGATCCGCATCTTTAAACACTGCAGCTGATTGATCATCAACAACTTTAATTAACTTTGATTCTCTATAATTAATAAGCAGAAGCTGTGGAGGTTATTAATGATTTACAGTTAAAGCTTTTTCCACGAGCACAAACGTTTATCCACGACGATGTGTCTTTGAGCCGAGGCTGCAGGAACGAAGAAATAAAAGACAGAAACTGATCCGTGTTAAATTTCAACCAGCGCTTGAAGCTCGCTCAGATCTGAGAGTTGCTTGTTTCAGTTTACTGGAGATCAGTGCTTATAAGAGATCAGTTTGTTTCAACGTGTTGTCGTGTCATCCCTCGACTTAAATAAAAACCGGGTCAGAAACAGAAAACTGTGAAGAATAATAAAAAAGACTTGGAACGTCAGAGACTCCGTACACTTGCAAACGAATGTAATTGCGACGTGTTTTGAACATGTTTGAAACTCCTGCGTGACGTGACTCACAAGCTTTTTGCAGTTTGTCACAAACAGTCTCAGCTCAGTGAGATCCTGACGTCGACGTTCACAACATTCGTTCACGACGTTCACGATGTTCGTTCATGACGTTCACTATGTTAGTTCACGATGTTCATTCACAATATTAACGACGTTCACGATGTTCGTTCATGTCGTTCACGATGTTCGTTCACAATGTTTGTTCACGACATTAACAACGTTGGTTCACGATGTTGGTTCACGATGTTCGTTCACGATGTTCGTTCACGATGTTCGTTCACGACGTTCACGATGTTCGTTCACGATGTTCATTCACGACATTAACAACGTTCGTTCACGATGTTCGTTCATGATGTTAATTCACGACATTAACGACTATTGTTCACAATGTTCGTTCACGATGTACGTTCACGACGTTAACAACTTTCACAATGTTTGTTCACAATGATCGTTCACGATGTTAACAATGTTCACGATGTTAACGATGTTCGTTTACGTTGTTCGTTCATAACGTTAACGACTTTCATGATGTTTGTTCACAACGTTAACAACGTTCACGATGTTCGTTCACGATGTTCATTCACAACAATAACGACGTTCGTTCACGATGTTCGTTCACGATGTTCATTCACAACAATAACGACGTTCGTTCACGATGTTCGTTCACGATGTTCGTTCACGATGTTCGTTCACGATGTTCATTCATGACATTAACAACGTTTGTTCACGATGTTTGTTCACGATGTACGTTCACAACGTCAACGACTTTCACGATGTTCGTTCACGATGATCGTTCACAAGGTTAACAACGTTCACGACGTTCGCGATGCTCACGATGTTAACGATGTTCGTTCACGATGTTCGTTCACGACGTTAACAACTTTCATGATGTTCGTTCATGACGTTAACAACGTTCACAATGTTCGTTCACGATGTTCGTTAACGACGTTCACGATGTTTGTTCCCGATGATCGTTCCCGATGATCGTTCACTACGTTAACAACGTTCACGATGTTCGTTCACGATGTTCGTTCACGATGTTCGTTCACGACGTTAACGATGTTTGTTCACGATGTTAGTTCATGATGTTCACGATGTTCGTGCACGACGTTTGTTCGCTTTGTTCACGATGTTCATTCACGACGTTAACAACGTTTACGACGTTAGTTTATGATGTTCACGATGTTTGTTCACAATTTTTTGTTAACGATGTTAACGATGCCCCTCGTACGTTTACGATGTTCGTTCACGATGTTTGTTCACTTCATTCACGACTTTCGTTCACGTCGTGATCGACGTTCAGAGTCAGAGTACTTTTATTAACATTGCACAAGTTTGCACCAGTAGAGCGTGAATATGTACGCACAGTCATCCTGAAGGGGACTACGTGTGTGAAGCTGCTGCTATCAGGACACCATAAGAGACATCAAAAGATATACTGTATCACATTTTGTCTTTCAGTGCGGCCTCTCCCATCCGTATCGGGATGAAGGTTATAGGTGTGAAAACAAGGAAAGAGCCATGAGGGTAGTAGCTTTGGTATTACAAAAAAAAGATATATCACGATGTTCGTTCACAATGTCAGGGGAGCTCTGAGGCTGAAATAAAAAGATTCAGAGGTTTTAAACTGGAAATACTGGAAATGTTCACATTAGCCTCTGAAATGGAACTACACAGTTAATTAGAGTTCTTTAACACCAAACTGAAGATAAATTACGGTAATTTCATTCTATTGCAACAAATCAGTTTGAAACAGTTCTGAAGGATTTATCTTAAAATTAACTCTTTTCTTTAAACAAAGTCATAAAATGTTAAAAATATAAACAGCACGACTTTCAAGGTTTTAAAGTTTGACAAACTTCCTGTTTATTTAGTTTCAGTCGCTCTGCTCCTCTCCAGCTGAAACCAAAATGGCTCCTAATCTTATCCATCGAGCTTCGCCTCGTCACCGTCAGAGTTTGGACAGTTTATTTACTTCTGAGATAAATACTCCGCTAACATTTAGCTGTTTTTAGCACTAAGCTAGGTTAAGCTTGTGTTCGGCTGATGTTCCCAGACAGAAACCAAACTCACTTGAAACGTTTCAGCTGTTGCATCAGAGGAAAACATCAGTTTGGGTCAGTTAGCTCTTTTGGTTTACATCAGGTTCTGTTCGCAGCTTTTCATGGCTCTAAAAATCTGCGTTCTGAGTCCACAAGGATTCAATATTTACCTTTTTTATATCGTTTAGTTTCTATAAACTACACCTACTGATTGTTTAACTAAAACTGCGTCTTTTCTCCCAAACATCAGGATAATTCAGAATCCAGCTGTGCTCTCATGTTCAGTGGACAATGTGCTGAAATTTTCATGTGAAATTAATATTTGAAAGAAGACGGGAACCAGTTTTTGGTCACTCAAGCTAAAAACAAGAGTTCTAGATGATTGACCCTGTTTCAACTTCAGATATTAAAACATGAAGGATTCAGTTTCAACTGATGTTCACATTTTGATGAAGGACTCCGAGGACTGTGAGGAAGAAGCAGATGCCTGAACTGGGTCCAACAAACAAATCCTAAACCCTGAACGCTGGTCTGCAGAACCCCCAGAGCCCAGACTCTCGTCCTGCTGCAGGACCGGGTCGGCTCACGAACAAATCTTTTCGGGTTTTCATGCAGAGAAGATTTCAGGATTCAGGAGCTGAGCTTTTTTCATCGGTCTGACCCAAACCCGGCAGCAGAAAGAAACCACGAAGCACAAACTACGACACGAAGCCGGACCAGCACCGCAGGTCCAAGAGAAACGACCAGACTCGTCAGTCGGAGGAATGCAGGATGTCGGGTCAGATACAAGGCACTATAGATCTTCAACAGAACGGCTAAATCAGAGGAGGCTGGAGGAGGCGTCACCACGAGGAGCTGGAACGTCTCAGGAGGAGCTTCAGGGACAACGGAGAGAAAGTAGAGCAGAGAGAACGGTCCAGCGGAGGAGTACAGGAGGAGAGGAGGGGCGTGGTTAGGTCT
>JBBPBX010103054.1:0-11946 GCA_038048925.1 Garcialebias charrua | reverse complement strand
CAACCGCTACTTCCTGTTTACTGTAGACATGCGTAACGCTGACGTCTGACGTAATGACGCTGTGCGTGGCCTGGTAGATGCGCTTCAAGCCAGTTAATGGAAACACTTCTGATACACATTAATTTGTATTTACATATTTGCGAGATTTCAAAAATTAGCTCAAAATTCGAAATGAAAATAGATGGAATCACGGTTTCTGCCATTGTTGTTGTTGAATAGTGAATTCACTCAACACGTGGCTCAGACACTGATCAAGGTAGTCCTCGGGTTACAACAGCCTCGACTTATGGCGTTTCGCGGAACGCCCTCCCATTGAAAAGCATTGTTCGCGTTACGCGGTTTATGCGCCTTTACACCAAAAAATACGGTACCGAAACTCACCGGAGGACAGCGGAAATTTACAGGAGGTTTACAGGAGGGAGGGGGTAGAGTAGCTTGACACAGTCAGTGGAAAATCACTACAGGAGACCTCATTGTCTGGACAGGCAGACCGGAGCAGAGGAGGTTAGTAGGGCGGTTTTTGTCACCAGACGGCAGAAACAGCGGAGCTGGACCGGAGGAGCAAGAGCTAACATGCTAACAAACCTTGCTGTAAACAGTCTGGACCACGCATACTACAGGCAGCCTCAGATGTTGGAGGGACACCGAGCTAACATGCTAACAGGCGGAGGAACGGCTTCACCAGCTACCAGTAGGTTATTTACTCTTTTTTTCCTTCATTATGGCTCCGAATGTATGTGTTATTGATAATTATGTAGGGTACTGTGTTAGGATAGGCTAAGTGCTTGGTAAAATACAGTACTGTACGTATGAGGTGCCGTTTGGACTTATTTTCCGACTTACGTCGATTTTCGAGTTACGACAGTGCGTAGGAACGGAACTCGTTCGTAAGTCGGGGACTACCTGTATATTTTTTACAACCAGGACAACTGATTAACATCTCAAAAGCTCAAATAATATCTCAACTACAGCACCAAATCTCAAATGAGTTGAAAAGGAGGCTCTGTGGATGTATTCCCGTCTACCTGCTGGAAATGCTCGAGCGCCTGACCACTGAGATCCTAAGATCTCCTAAGAAGATCCTGGAACTGGCGAGAAACACGGCTCGTGACAGCAGAAGGACAGGATCGTCCCCTGGCATCTGCAGCCAGCTGACCGCAGTGATGAGGAGCGCGGCAAGCTGCTGGAAGGAGGAGCCATCGCTCTGGGAGGAGTTCTGCAGCCCGGGGAACCAAGAGGCCAGCCGAGTCTGGGTGGACAAATCGAACGGCATCTGCGGCCAGTTTTCTTTTTAATCCTCTGTGGGATGGACCTTTACAAGAGATCCTTTCCACCCGCTTCGGATGTTATCAACTATTAAATGGCCGTTATCACTAATTATCATCCCCATACGTAGTGGTCAGATTGCCCCTCCTGTACCTCCTAGGAGGTTTAAAGGTACGTTGTCACCGTTGGTAGTGATGAGAGCAGGCTCCGTCTTTAGCTACGTGTTAAAGTTTATAGTAAAGAATCTTGGTTAGGTTTAGGCTCACGGGTAAGGGGGTTAAGTTTAGGGTTGGTCCTCTGGGTCAGGTTTAAGGTTAGGTTTAGGAAAATGGTTACATAAGCTGAAAAAAAAAAACACTTCCGGGTTTACAGAAACACGCTGCCTACTCACAGCGATAATAACGCTGATAACGTTCTTTCAAACATGCTAGGAGGTAGATTGGACGGTTTCACCGCTACATATGGGGATGATAGCAGCTAATAACGCCCATTGTATGGACTGACAACATCCGAATCCGCTCTCCTTTCTGCCTGCAGCCATCAGTATCTATAAAGTCTCTTAATGAAACAAGTATAATGAGTTACAACATTTCATTTCCCGTTGGGATTAATAAAGTGTTATTGAACTGAACTGACTTGATACAGGCATGGTCAAATGATTAGTTTCCCTGAATTTAGTGTTTCAGCCATTATCCAGAATGAAGTCCAGAGGTGATCGGGCTTTTGTGGTTGCTGGTCCAAAGCTGTGGAACAGTTTACCTGAGAATTTAAAGAGCGCTCAGACTGTTGACACTTTTAAATCTTTGCTCAAGACTCGTCTGTTTTACTTGGTATTTGATCCACGCAGAGTCTGAGAACAAATTTTGAGCAGATTTTATTGTTGTTGTGTATTTACTGTTAACTTTATTATGTTTCAGTGGCACTAGATGCATTTTACTCTTTTATTTTTTTTTAACTGTATAGCACTTTGGTCAGCTTCTGGTGTTTTTATGTGCTTTATAAATAAATTGACATCGACATTATTGGTTTGTATCTGTCTTCACTGGGGAATCAGCTGCTCTCTTTGCAAAGCAGAAGAAGAGATTCAAAAGTAGCAGGAGCTTCAGGACTGCAGGAAATCTACGCTGATTTATTTCACCTTTCAATGCCCTTTCCAATCCCTCGCAGCTCCCTCTCTGTTGGTGCAAAGCTGTCAAACTGTACTGAGCTGTCGTCAACAACAGGCTCTTAAAAATGCTCCAAGTTGCTCTCAGAAGGTCTCGTCTTGAGCTGCATGCTGATGTCCTCTGCCCTGCACCGGAGCATGAACCGATAACACCGACTGGAGACGTTCAGATCAGCGTCTTTGGGAAACAACGACTCCGATTCCTGTGAAGTTTTTTTTATATTTGCTGAGACCGCCCATGGATTTTCCTCGAGGAGGAAAATAATATGAAAGGGACACAAATAGTTACTCTGTTTTGATTTTATATCCATCTCTGTTGGTGGAATGTGTTCCTAGCAGTGGAACATTTTCACAAGCCAATCTGCAAAATAATAAAAAAAATGCAAATGGGCAGATGAAGATGTTTTAGAAACTGGATTTAGAAGATAATCAATATAAACTAAGTTTAGTCTATTCCTCCAGCAGAAACAGTCTAATGTCAAAATCTGATATCCATCCATCCATCTATTTTTTCCCACTTGTTCTAGAGCAGGGGTCTGCACCCTTTACAATCAAAAGAGCCATTTTGTGCCTTCTGTCACTAAATTAAAAGTGTTCAGAGCCGCAACAACATGCTACAACTGTGGTTCTCAACTGGTGGCCCATGGGCCACTTAGCTTTGTTGGAAGGGGCTTTTGTGGCCAGGGGAGACATTATAAAGATAAAAACAACTAATAATTTCTATTTTTACAATATAAGACAAATAAATAAAAAAATGATTATTTTAAAGAGAGGGTTTTCTAATTAATAAAAACTATGAACTATACCAGCGTTTCTCAAATAGTGGGGCGCGCCCCCCTGGGGGGACGCAGTGCGATGCCAGGGGGGGCCCGGGCTCTTGTGACCCAGTTTTGAATTTTCTTATTGCGCCGCGGAACTAAAATTCCTAGGCGTGTTTCAGCACGGCGCTATTATCTGTAGCACGCGTAGCATTAGCTTCTCGCTGCGTTGTCTTGTTTGGGAAAGTTATGGCTTCCTTGTTTAAAAAGACGAGCGCAAGTCCAAAGCTGTTGTTTCACGCAGACTGGTGCAGACATGCAGAGGCGCGGAGCGCTCCGCCACGAGAGAACAAACGAGATCTGCAGCTGCAACACGTTCTTTTTTTTCAACACGTCTTGTTAACGGACTTGAAACAACTTCATCCCAATGTGAACGTCTCTTCTAAAAGCAAGAAAAGCAGCTTGTTGCAAAGACAGCTAACAGCAGCATTTAAACTTCCATCAGGTAAATCAGAACGGTCCAGGTCGCAGCTGTAGAAGTTTTAAAGCTCTGGGTGGATGTGCAGGCTTTAAAGTTCGTGAGCTCCGCCACAACATCCATCATGTCAACACTTCAGACTGTTTTGAAGCTCCGCTCCAGAACTGAAAGTAACAAAGTTCATCACTTTATGAAAAAAATAAAACTGATGTCAACAAGCCCTTGAGCTCTGATGATGATGATGACCGAGCGATTTAACCACCTCATAACGTTCAAGAAGAGGTATTGTTGTCTTATTAATATCATCTATATCCATCCATCCATCCATCCATCTTCTTCCGCTTATCCGGGGTCGGGTCGCGGGGGTAGCAGCCTAAGTAGGGAGGCCCAGACTTCCCTCTCCCCAGCCACTTGGAGCAGTTCCTCCGGGGGAATCCCAAGGCGTTCCCAGGCCAGCCGAGAAACATAGTCCCTCCAGCGCGTCCTGGGTCTTCCTCTGGGTCTCCTCCCGGTGGGACGTGCCCGGAACACCTCACCAGGGAGGCGTCCAGGAGGCATCCTAACCAGATGCCCGAGCCACCTCAACTGGCTCCTCTCGATGTGGAGAAGCAGCGGCTCTACTCCGAGTCCCTCCCGGATGACTGAGCTTCTCACCCTATCTCTAAGGGAGAGTCCAGCCACCCTGCGGAGAAAACTCATTTCAGCCGCTTGTATCCGAGATCTTGTTCTTTCGGTCATAACCCAAAGCTCATGACCATAGATGAGGGTGGGAACGTAGATCGATCGGTAAATTGAGAGCTTTGCCTTTTGACTCAGCTCTCTCTTCACCACGACAGACCGGTACAGCGCCCGCTTCACTGCGGACGCTGCACCTATCCGCCTATCGATCTCACGCTCCAGTTTTCCCTCATTCGTGAACAAGATCCCGAGATACTTAAACTCCTCCACTTGGGGCAGGACCTCCTCCCCGACCCGGAGAGGGCATGCTACCCTTTTCCGGCTCAAGACCATGGCCTCGGATTTGGAGGAACTGATCCTCATCCCGGCCGCATCACACTCGGCTGCAAACCGCTCCAGTGAAAGTTGTAAATCACGAACTGATGAAGCCAGTAGGACCACATCATCTGCAAAAAACAGAGAAGCGATTCTAAGGTCACCAAAACGGATCCTCTCAACACCTTGGCTGCGCCTAGAAATTCTGTCCATAAAAGTTATGAACAGAATCGGTGACAAAGGGCAACCTTGGCGGAGTCCAACTCTCACCGGAAACGAGCCTGACTTACTGCCGGCAATGCGGACCAAGCTCTGACACCGGTCGTACAGGGACCTAACAGCCCTTATCAAAGGGCCTGGTACCCCATACTCCCGGAGTACCCCCCACAGAACCCCCCGAGGTCTATATAATTTTTTAATTTAAAGTTATAATCTTATTAACTCTTTCTTTTTTACCTCTTTGTGTTCTTCAGGGAAATCCACCACATCACCTCCAGTAGGTGTGTGACTGAACTCTGAACTTTTCCAGAGACTCCCTGATGCATGCTCAATAATCCAGGTAGAATAACCTAAAAAAGCTAAGTCTGGTCTTCTTCCAAGCACCTGTCCCACCTGGGGGAGCAGGTCCAAGAAGAAGTTGTGAGTAATGAGGACAAATTGCACTACTTTTACACTACTTTTTATATCTACACTACTGCTGATATATACTGTATATTCTTTTTACTAGCCTTATTGCATATGCCACTTTACCAGCAGTGGCGGACTTAGACATTTTGGGGCCCCAGGCAAACCTTTGTAAAGGGGCCCTGTACTGGTCTGTCGTGGTGAAGAGAGCGCTGAGTCAAAAGGCAAAGCTCTCAATTTACCAGACATTGTTATGTTATCCTTGTGGGCCCCACAAGGATGTGTGCTGAGCCCCCTTCTATTCACCCTGCTAACACACGACTGCACACCATCGTACAGCTCCAACCACTTCATCAAGTTTGCGGACGACACAACAGTGGTGGGTCTCATCAGCAACAACGATGAGACGGACTACAGGAACGAGGTGAGCCGCCTGGCCTTGTGGTGCGGACACAACAATCTCACTCTCAACGTGGAGAAGACAAAGGAGATTGTTGTGGACTTCAGGAAGAGGGATGCCCAACATGCCCCTCTGACCATCAACAGCACCGCAGTGGAGAGAGTAGACAGCACCAAGTTCCTGGGAGTGCACGTCTCAAAGGACCTGTCCTGGAGCAGGAACACTGCAGCACTGGCAAAGAAGGCTCACCAGCGTCTCTACTTTCTCCGCAAGCTGAAAAGGGCTGGAGCTTCAACCCCCATCATGAGCACCTTCTACAGAGGTGCCATAGAAAGTGTCCTGACCAGCTGCATCACTGTGTGGTTTGGTGCATGTACTGCATCCTGCCGCAAGAGCCTCCAGCGCATTGTGAGAGCAGCTGAGAAGATCGTGGGCACCTCCTTGCCCTCACTGCAGGACTTACACAGCAAACGCCTCACTCGGAAAGCCCACCGCATGGCAGGTGATCCCACACACCCACTACACAGCTGCTTCAGACTGCTGCCATCAGGAAGGAGACTGAGGAGTCTCCAGGCTCGAACCAGCAGACTGAGAGACAGCTCTGTTCATCAGGCAGTCAGAATGCTAAACACTCTGCCTGCTCTGCCTCCCCTCCCATTTGAACTGCCTTAACACTAAAACTTTCTCACATATTATCACTCAACACAAAGTTTTTAACACTAGACTCTGTGTCACCAAACGGGTTTTCACTAAACTCTCGGTCATGTGCTCATACAGTTTGCACTACTTCTCATACTTGCACTAATGTCTGTATTACATCACTGCCTATAATCATAATACTGTTTACATTCTCTGTTTACATTTATTAATACTGTTTACTTTTATTACTACTGCTTACATGTAATTACTACTGTTTACATTTATTTACACTACTCTAATATCTACACCACTGCTGGTACATATACAGTGTGCTCTGAACGGTCTTATTTAGGGATGCCCAATGTGCCTTACTGCATATGCCACTTTTTGCCTCTACAACAACATCAACTACTACCTCATACATATACTGTGTACATTGACTCATACGCTGCTTTGCCACTTTGCAAATGTCAATGCTAGAAACCTTTAGTTTATTTTAGTTATACTTTTTATACTCTTTTTTTATACCACTATGCAAAAAAAAAAAAAAAAAACTCAGGACAGTGTTAGTTTTACTATTTTTATGCTTATGTCTATTATTATATGTTTCAGTGTTTCAATGTTTAGATGTTTACTGTTGCACCGAGGGACTGAGAGAAACGCAATTTCGGTCCTGTGTATGTCCTGCACTGTACATATTGCAGATCTGACAATAAAGTTGACTTTGACTTTGACTTTACCTCTGCACACCTGCTTCTGCAGGCCTTGGTGGCTGCAGAAGAGGTCATGCAATCATGTGGATCATCTGTTCTGGAATAGGCACATCTAAAACATTCAGAGCAGGGAGGCCTGAGGACTTGAATTGAGAATCACAATTTTATATACAAATTATACTACAGTGGACGTATAATAAACCTTTTTCTTTTTAACCCTCTTTTGGTATGTGCGAGGTTATTACAGCCACCGTATTTATAGTCGCAGCGGAGAGTAGGGGGGCGCGGACCGGATTCTTCTTCCTGTGGGGGGGCTTAACAGAAAATAATTGAGAAGCACTGAACTATACAAACATAGGTTTTTTTAATTGTGGAAAAATGAATTAAGTATAGAAATAAAGCATAAAGTTAAAGTTTTACTCCTTGTACTTGTTCCAATATCCACAATGAAATGACATTTAAAAAAAAAGAGAAAGAGCTGCTGCAGAGGGACCAAAGAGCCGCATGTGGCTCCAGAGCCGCAGGTTGCAGACCCCTGTTCTGGAGTCTGGTCATGGGGGAGGACCAGACATCTTCTTCTGGGAGCACTCCAATCATTCCCAGGCCGACAAAGAGACATCTCCAGTGTGTTCTGGTTCTTATTCGGGGTCTCCTCCCATTCGGACATGTCCGTAAAACCTTCGTATCGATTTTTAAAAGAATTGAGATTCTTAGTCCTGGTGATTCAGAATCAATTCTAAAAGCCTCAAAATCAATTAAAAAATATAAAACCTAATATAAACCTACTTTTGAAATGCAGCTGATAAAGTCCTTTTATTAAGGAAAAGTAAAACTGAGATGCAGCTTTACTATAATTTTGAACAAACAAATAATTTTTTTGGTGGTTTTCATGTTAAAATTTTATAGAAATGCACAGCAAGGTGCTCTACGCGCTCCTGCTTCCTCTAATCGGCTTTTTAAAAGCAGCTGATTTGACCGTCAAAGTACATTTATTAAAGAAAAGTTAGACTGAGACACAACTTTGATATAATGTCAAGCAAACAAATAATTGTTTTTAAGTGTTAATCTTGTTAAATTCTTGTTAAAGTCCTTCTGTGCACGCTCCCGCCATTTGGCGGCCAGTCGATTTTTGGCACAACACCGGCCCACGTTTCCGTGTTGTCAGCGATGATGCGTAATAAATGCAACGTATGCGTCGAAGTGACTCATTTGTGGGTTTTTTTCCACTTTATTAGACATATTTGGACTGATGCAACGTATATGGCGGTGCGACATGTACGGCGGAAAATACGGTACGTTCACACTTTTCGGCCGTGGCGTAGTGGTAATGGCAGTCGTCCCCCGATTGGAAGGTTGGTGGTTCGAATCCCGGTTCCCCACACCATGTGTCGTTGTGTCCCTGGGCAAGACACTTAACCCCGAGTTGCTCCCGGTAGGACTGGAAGGCGCCTTGCATGGCAGTCGCCGCTACCGGTGTATGAATGGGTGGATGGTTGGTATTGTAAAGCGCTTTGGGGCTCCTCACAGGGGGCTGGAAAGCGCTATATAAATAAGCTCCATTTACCATTTACCGTTTTTCCAGATTTCCAGAAATATTTTGTTCGTTTGTTAACGATGAATTTGCAAGTTTAATTTAAACGGCAGCAAACAGGGAAAAACACTGCTTTGGGTTTGTTTCAAAGGTTACAGAAAGCACTTCTGAATTTCGGATTTACTTTAAAGGAAGTCAACGTTATAATCAGGAAAATTACGTATTTGGTGCACGCACCTTCCCGTGACACGGCTGCTGTGATAGTTCTGAGGTGCACCACAGGTGAGCCGCCATCTTGCAGGTTTTACAGCGCAGAGCTTGTTTGGAGTTTCCTGCAGGAAGGGACAGAGGCGACATGATGAGGGCAGCGAACACACGCTCATAGTTACAAATAATAAAGACAAAAGGAAAAACACAACAGCCTACAGATCCCAGAAACAGACTTCTGTCTTATCAGGTTCCCAACCCTAACCCTTAATCAACAGCTCCTCGTCTGGAAATGCTTTTATTTTTATTTTTTTGAGTCGTTACATTGAAAACCAGCTGGACAGACAGTATTTCCATCATGATCAATTTGGCAGTGATCCATCAAGTTTTCTGTGTTTTTAAATTAAAGTCCTCCTTTGCATCCAGATGTTTTCTCCTCATTTGTTTTGTGACGAGACAACTGCCATTTACTCTGCTGTTGATGACGACGAGACCCTCGTTATCCTCCAAACCTCACTGATTTCTAAATTTGTTCCAGATAAAAGGAGAAACATCAACAAGCCACTTGTGTATCAGGGCAGAAAAATCAGACGGCTTAAAGAAAACGCAGTATTTCTTTTAAAGACAAACATTGATTAGACTTAATCAGCGTAACGGGAAGAACGAGGCTAGACTTAATTTGAGGGCTGCTGATGAGTCCAACAAGAGCGAGGTGATGCATTACATAAATAAACCCCACAATGCATTGCAAACTACCAGCGCAGACGCAAACACGAGGGAGCAGGTCGGAGGCTGCAATCAGTCACGCTGACAGGAAGCAGATTTAGCAGAAATACTAGCAGCTATTAGCTCGCAGACGTAAAAACGGTCACAACTCCGCACTAAAGCTGCACGGATGAAGTAAAGTCCAACTTTAAACAAATAGTTGGACATCACACTTTTCTCACTGTCTGATGGAGCGTCCGGTTCTCTTACATCATGCTACAATCAGAAGTTTCAAAGATTCAATCATCAAATGGAAACCTACAAACTACAGCAGAACAACTAGAGTAGTTGTTTACTCGTTAATGTGAAGGAAACTGAGTCCTCCTGAGGCTTCATACGTCTGACAGCTTCTTTAAAATGAACTTGATGCAGAACTTCATCACACCTCATTCTTATAATGCTATAGTTCTATGGTTCTTCCATATTTGACTTATTGTGTTGAAGTTTGGGGGAAGGCATGTAAAACATCTACAAATTCTATTTTTATTTTTACAAAAAAGAGCATAAATAATCATCACAGGAAAGCATTACACTCACCCACCTAACATATTGTTTCATCAATTAAATTTATAAAAAGTTTTATGAACTGGTCGACTATGGAATTCTTCAGGTTATGTACAGAGCTCATACAAATTATTTACCTCGAAATATTCAATCTTATTTTATTAAGAGAGTCAGTAATTACAAATTAAAAGGACTAGAAATGTTTGTGAAACCAAAATTCGAACAAATTCAAAGGAACGATGCACTTCAAGGAATAAAAATGTGGAATGTTTTGGATGATAATAGTAAAAAAGCTTCCTCAATGTTTTTGTTAAAGGGGACCACAGATGCAAAATTCACTTTTTAATGTTTTTTTTACTCAACTTTGGGTATTTACTTCATAAAAAAACAGTCCTTGTGCCAAAAAAATGCACCCAGTGGTTTATTTACTCTAAGTAGATTTATTTATTTTTGATAAATACACCTGGATTCACACTTCCTGCAGTTATTGACGTCACAACCCGCAGCCAATCACCTCAAACCTGAGTCCAGCCCCTCACCTAGCAACCCCTGGTTAGGCTCAACCCACTTCTGTATTAAACACATGACTGTTGTTTTTCATGATTTCATCTCATCTTTTGTTTATATGTTCTTAATTTCATGTGTACAGCACTTTGTTGCAGCTGTGGTTTTTTAAAATGGCTTTATAAATAAAGTATAATTGTTATTTTTATGTTTTAGTTCAATTTTTAGTGTATTTGCGATCGCTCCCAACGCGCAGCCGGCAAAAATTAAACGAGCGGACTCCCGGCATAGGGACCGGCGGCAACGGGACACTGCTTCTGGCGGATGGAGCGGAGCTTCAACTGTACAGCCTCGCAGCAGCCTCGCAGCAGCGAGGACCTTCTCCTTACGGATTAATTTACGGGAGACACTTGGTGAACTTTGTGTTGTCTTGACTGGAACAGCGATAACTCCCAAAATCTCCGCGTGCAACGAGCGGAGCTGGCGAACACCGGAAGAGGAACAAGCTAACATTAGCTTCGGATTCGGGTGGTCTCATGCTAAAAGGAGCAGCTAATTGCGGCGCGCTCAGACGGGTTTCGGTAAGTTATCTTAAGCTAGCACTAACAGTAAGTCAAATGAGTAATAAAAAAAGAGCTAATTTTAAAACAACAACACATTACAGATACTGGCTGTTACAGAGGGCGTAAACAGATCGTTGAAGGGCGTGGACTTCAAGAAACCGGTCGTTCAAAACGAAAGTTAAAAATGGCAGAATTAAAAAGGGTATAATTGATTATCTAATAATTATTTTGTGCATTAAATTGAAGGAATAGGGTCTGGATATCCCACAGAAATACCAAAATTAGGTCCCCTTTAAAGAAAATGGTAAAAAGTAGTTTGTTGAAAAAAATATGTACCAGTAATTGTTTTGCATATTCTTTTGAAATCGGTTGTTCTTGGCACTGAGTCGGTTTTTGGCTTGTTATGTTATTTAAAGACTATTTATGTTTGAATGCATTTTATTTCATATGTATTTTCTTTCTTTTTTTAAAGGAGCTGATGTTATAAGATTTTTTTTTCTTTCTGCTGCCTTTCATTTTCTTTGTAAATTGTTTTTTGTTTTGTCTTAATAATTATTCAATTTTAACTGAAAAAAAAAAACAAAAAAAAAAAAATACGTTTTTATGTCCCACTGGTTCTTTTTTGAATGGCAGTTAACCCCCCACCCCGCTGCCCTTGGGTCCAAACAACCCCAGAGGACTGAAAGTACCGTAGGCTAAGGCCTCGGGGCTCGTTTTGACCAGAGAACAGCAGGAGGGTTAACTGTTAAATGTTATCCTGACTTTTAAACAGATATTTCTGCTTCTGGTGCTCCAATATATCATGTCCAACCTAAAGTCATAACATTTTAATGAAT
>JBBPBX010103053.1:0-11946 GCA_038048925.1 Garcialebias charrua | reverse complement strand
ATATATATACAGGTAGTCCTCGACTTACAACGTTGATTCGTTCCTACGCAGCGGCGTAAACAGATTTTTGACGTAAGTCGGAACATACGTACATACTGCACCATATACATGTACAGTACTGTATTATAGGGGTGCAAATCTCTCAGTGTCTGGAGAATCAATTAGATTCCGATTTTTGATGCACCAAATCAATTAAAAAACTATTTTCGATTCTAAAACAATTTTCATTCCAGGATCGATTTTCGATTCAGAATCGATTTTCGATTCTGAAACGATTTTCGATTTGGAAACAATTTTCAATTGAAATCATGAAAAGATTAAACAATAATGTAAACAAATAAAACATTTATTTAAAACAATAATGAATGATTGTAGCAAACATTATTAATGTAAAATAATACAGTATAAATACAGCAGCCTGAATTGTGAGCAGATGGGAATATGAATAGAATGTAGCAGCTTAAAAAATATATATATATATATTCAAGCATCCATTAACAACAGGTCGTGAAAACAGAAACAAAACAGGCATGACATATTTTCTTTTTCTTTCTGTTCCCCTTACCCCTCCTTATCTATCCCCATCCTGTTGCTACAAACAGTAATAATAATAAAATAAATAAATGATAAACAAACAACAAAAATAATAATTATAATACTCTGATGCATGCTCAATAACCCAGGTAGAAAAATCCAAAATAATAATAATAATAATAATAATAATATGCCGGTAATTAAAAAAATAAATAATAATAACGTGGACAACATACAGAAAGGCGATCATACAACCGTGGGTATAGAAACCAAGTCAGGACATGGACATTTAGAAAACTGCACAGGTTGACAAGCACTGTCAGTGACCAGAAACTATTAGGAACCAATGAGGCTGCCGGGCCGGGGCACAGGCACATACACAGCAGAACCAGCTCTCGTGTGACCCTCAGGATCGAGGGAGGGCATCCAATCTCTCAAAGTAAGATAATAGAGGGGCCCAAGTTTTATAGAATTTTTGGATTGAACCTCTAACACTAAATTTGATCTTTTCTAGTTTAAGGAAAAGAGTCAGATCTTGCAACCAGAGAGAAGCTTTGGGTGGATGTGCTGATTTCCACACTAATATTATTCTTCTTCGGGGTAGGAGAGTAGAAAAAGCCAGTACATTTTTTAAATCGTGTGTTAATGATATATCCTCCCCTGGGACTCCAAATATTGCCAGTTCAGCACTGAGTTGGATACTTGTATCAAAAGCTTCAGATAGGATCTGAAAAATTATAGACCAGAAGTTGTGCAACTTATCACAGGACCAGAACATGTGAGTTAGATTTGCCTTGACTGTATGGCAACAAACACAGTTTTCACTGACTGTAGGGTAAATCCTTGAGAGTCTGGCTCTGCTGTAATGAATCCTGTGGAGGACATTGAGCTGAATTAGTCTGAGTCGAGCGCATGATGTTGACCCATTTACTCTATGTAATACATGATTCCAGGTCTCATCAGAGATCTGTGTACCAAGTTCTTCTGAACTTTCTGCTCTAATCTTGTTAAGTTTCACTACATTGAGTGATGAGATGCTATTATAGATTTTGGAAATGAAACCTCTACATTGTGTAGGAGTTTGCAAGATGATGTCCATTCCTCCCTTTGGGGGTAAATTGGGAAAGCAAGGACTGATGTTGCGGACAAAGTCTCAAATCTGGAGATAACGGAATAGGGAGGAACGATGTAAACTAAATTTAGAGGCAATAGCATCAAAGGTAGTGAAAATACCATCTATATAAAGGTCACTAAAGTTACTTAAGCCTGCTCTCTGCCATTGGGCAAAGACAGGATCTAATTTGGATGGCAGGAAAACATGGTTATCACATATGGGACTATAGATAGAGGTTTGTCATATTGAAGTTTTGTCTAAATTGTGACCATATTTTTAGTGTGGAGATTACAACTGCGCATGTAGAATATTGCTTAGGAGATAGAGGAAGCTTTGAGGCAACTAATGCAGGGAATGATGATGGCTTACATGTATTCAGTTCTAATTGGCACCAGCCAACATCCGGTTGCTGTAACAAACAGACTACTTTTTGTAGGTTTGTTGCCCAGTAATAATACAATAGGTTAGGTAGAGCCAAACCCCCCTCTTCCTTTTGTCTCTGAAGGAAACGCCCACTGATTCTGGGGTGTTTATTATTCCACATGAATGAGGACAACTGTTTATCAATAAGTTTAGAAAATGATTTTGGGAGAAAGATCGGAATACTTTGAAATAAATACATAAATCTAGGCAAGATATTCATTTTAATACATGCAACTTAGCCAGCTAGTGATAAATTTAGGACGCTCCACTTCTGGAGGTCGCGTTTAAGATTATTGAGCAGAGGGGTGATTATTTTTTTTCAAACAGATCAGGAAAAGAACTAGGGATGGGGCAGATCCGATCCAGTATCGGTATCGGTATCAGATACCAGCATTATTTAAGTATCGGATATCGGATCAAACCTGCCGATACTTTTCCAATCCAGCTTCAAAGAAGTTTTCCAGCTTTAGCAGAGAGCCATGAGCTACTGTTGTTTTTAGTTTTCCAGATTTAGCTGGAAAAGTTTTCCAGCTAAATCTGTTTTCCAGCTATAATCCACTCTCTTATTGGTTAAGGGGAGTGCTGTGTTGTCTTTCCCATCATGCTTAGTGCTTTTTTTGTTTTTTCAGCTGCACCATGAGTAAGGAGGACATGTGTGTGGTATAATTGCCTCCTGTGCTGTTAAAGTCAGTGGGTTCCCTATTGTAAGGCTTAAAAGTGTCTTCATTGGGTTTATCTTACACAATGTTAAAATGAATAGTTTGGGTGCAAAAGTTTTATTATATAGAGTCACATACCTGAACAGTATCGGATCGGAAAAGTATCGGTATCGGTAGATACTGAGATAATAAGTATCGGTATCGGATCGGAAGTGAGAAATGTGGATCGGTGCATCCCTAAAAAGAACGCGTCACATTAATTCCCAAGTATTTGAAACCTGTTCTAGAGAGAGGGAAGGGCAAATCAGTTTCTGTAATTTGGAGTGCAGAGTTATTGATTGGAAAACATTCACTTGTTAAGAAGTTCAACTTATATCCTGAAAATTTACCAAAATTGTTTAGTAAATTCACGATGCTAGAGATGGATGATATCGGGTCAGAGATGTAGCGCAATAAGTCATCTGCGTATAGGGACAGCCAATGTTCCAGCTGTTTTCTATAAATACCCTTAAAGCCCTGTGAAGTCTTAAGCATAATTTAAAGTGGTTGAATGGCTAGAACGAAGAGAAGCCGGCTAAGAGGACAACCCTACCAGGTGCCTCTAGATCAGTGTTTCTCAAATAGTGGGGCGCGCCCCCTTGGGGGGGTGCAATGCGATGCCTGGGGGGGCCCGGGCTCTTGTGACCCAGTTTTGAATTTTCTTATTGCGCCGCGGAACTAAAATTCCTAGGCGTGTTTCAGCACGGCGCTATTATCTGTAGCACACGTAGCATTAGCTTCTCGCTGTGGTGTCCTGTTTGGGAAAGTTATGGTTTCCTTGTTTAAAAAGACGAGCGCAAGTCCAAAGCTGTTGTTTCAGGACTTTGTTTCACGGAGACTGGTGCGGACATGCAAAGGAGCAGAGAGCTTCACCACGAGAGAACTAACAAGATTAGATCTGCAGCTACAGCACTTTTTTTTTCTCAACACGTCTTGTTAACGGACTTGAAACAACTTCATCCCAATGTGAACGTCTCTTCTAAAAGAAAGAAAAGCAGCTTGTTGCAACACCGCTAACAGCAGCATTTAAACTTCCATCAGGTAAATCAGAATGGTCCAGATCACAGTCGCAGCTGTAGAAGTTTTTAAAGCTCTGGGTTGATGTGCAGGCTTTAAAGTTCGTGAGCTCCGCCACAACATCCATCATGTCAACACTTCAGACTGTTTTGAAGCTCCGCTCCAGAACCGAAAGTAAAAAAGTTCATCACTTTATGAAAAAAATAAAACTGATGTCAACAAGCCCTGGAGCTCTGATGATGATGATGACCGAGCGATTTAACCGCCTCATAACAAACGTTCAAGAAGAGGTATTGTTGTCTTATTAATATTATCATCTATATAACTTTTTTAATTTAAAGTTATAATCTTATTAACTCTTTCTTTTTTACCTCTTTGTGTTCTTCAGGGAAATCCACCACATCACCTCCAGTAGAAGTGTGTGACTGAACTCTGAACTTTTCCAGAGACTCCCTGATGCATGCTCAATAATCCAGGTAGAAAAATCTAAAAAAGCTAAGTCTGGTCCTCTTCCAGGGACCTGTCCCACCTGGGGGAGCAGTTCCAAGAAGAAGGTTTTAAGTACTGAGGACAAATTGCACTACTTTTACACTACTTTTTATATCTACACTACTGCTGATATATACTGTATATTCTTTTTACTAGCCTTATTGCATATGCCACTTTACCTCTGCACACCTGCTTCTGCAGGACTTGGTGGCTGCAGAAGAGGTCATGCAATCATGTGGATCATCTGTTCTGGAATAGGCACATCTAAAACATTCAGAGCAGGGAGGCCTGAGGACTTGAATTGAGAATCACAATTTTATATACAAATTATACTACAGTGGACGTATAATAAACCTTTTTCTTTTTAACCCTCTTTTGGTATGTGCGAGGTTATTACAGCCACCGTATTTATAGTCGCAGCGGAGAGTAGGGGGGCGCGGACCGGATTCTTCTTCCTGGGGGGGGGGCTTAACAGAAAATAATTCAGAAGCACTGCTTTAGATAGAGAGAAGGGTCTAGACCTCGTTTTATTAGTAATTATGCTTGCTTTAGGTGATGTATATAACAGTTGTACCCATGAAATAAATCTGTCCTCAAACCCAAACCTAACCAATACTGTAAATAAGTAAGGCCACTCGACCCAGTCGAATGCCTTCTACGCATCAAGACAAACCACAACCTCATGGGTCTCTCCCGGTAAAGGGGCATGAATAACACCAATAAGCCTACGTATATTAGAAGAAGAGTGACAACCTCTCATGAACCCGGTTTGATCTGAGGAGATTATATCTGTCATGACCGCGTCCAGTCTCAAGGCCAGAAGTTTAGCTAAAATTTTAACGTCTCCATTAAGGAGTGATATAGGCCTGTAGGAAGTGTAGTCTGTCGGATTTTTACCATGTTTTAATAAAAGTATAATGTTAGCTTCTGTAATGGTCTGCGGCAAGTTTCCATGTTCCAGTGAGTGGTTAAACATTTCAAGTAAAAGAGGTGCTAATTTGGATGATTTTTTATAGAATTCGATTGGAAAGCCGTCTGGTCCAGGGGTCTTGCCACTCTGCAATGTTGAAATAGAGTTGATAACTTTAGTAAGAGTGAGGGGCCTATCCATATCCCTCTTCTTATCTAGATCTATAGCAGGGATATTCAAGTCATCTAGAAAATCTTTCATGTCTGAATTATCCTCTGGGAATTGTGATGAGTATAGATCAGAATAAAATTTCTCAAAGACTTGGTTTAATTCAGTTGGATCAACAGTTCGCTCTGTAGCGGACTTTTAAATCTGTGATATGAGCTGTGTCGCTGACCGACTTTTGAGTTGGTGTGCCAAAAGGCGGCCCGCCCTCTCACCGTGTTCATATATGAAGCCTCGGGATCTGAGCAGGGATTTATGCGTTGAGATAAGATTTTATTGCATTTGTAAACATAGTCTCTCTTTGTATAGCTCAGGGGAGGGTGATATAGAGTGTCTATGGTCCAGTTCTAGCATAGAACAAATAAGTTGGTTCTGCCTTGCTTTTCTAATTTTGTTGCGTGTAGCAATGTAAGATATTATTTCACTTCTGATTACCACTTTTAATGTTTCCCATAGGATAGAGGGAGATACTGAGTCTGATTTGTTTTTGAGCAAAAAATTATCCATAACAGTAGACAACAATTCAAAAAAATTATCATCTGCTAGCAAAGTTGAGTCAAATCTCCAGATGGGGAGATGAGCTTGATTAAGTGATAAGGCTAAATCCAATATTACTGGAGAATGATCAGACTTTACGATAGGGGTGAACGATTAATCGCATTAGCGATTATCTCGCGATATGTTAAAACGCAATTCTCTAATCGCACGGGCTGCGATTTGACTGGTCACGTGACTTGGTAGTGAACTGCTCTGGCCGCGTGCAGCTCTGAATGGAGCAAGGAGGAGACTGCGCTCCAACACTGTTGCTTCAGGCTCGACAGAAGTCATAAAAGTTATAAATTCAGGTAAGTTAGCTTGTGTAAACGTGAATCTGAGCTTAGAGGCTGAAACACAGAGACCGCGAGCTGGTCACGTGACTTAGTAGTGGCCGCGCCGAGCAGCAGGAGCTCAGCTGAGCGAGCAAAACAGAGCAGGGCGGAGGAGGAGACTGTGCTCCAACACTGTTGCTTCAGGCTCGACAGAAGTCATAAAAGTTATAAATTCAGGTAAGTTAGCTCATTTAAACGTGTATCTGAGCTTAGACGCTGAGACACCGAGACTGAGCGCGAGCTGGTCATGTGACCGCCGGGTCTGTTTTGACGGTGCCCGGTTAGCAGCTAGCTCAGCAAGCTAACGTTCTGCGTGAAAAAGTGCATTAATTATCTGATTAAAAAAAAAAAACAGTTGTGTCGTTAGTGATATGAATTAATACAGAACCATTAAAAATAATCGCATTTTAAATCGCAATCGCAATTTATAGAAAAATAATCGTAATTAGATTATTTTCCAAAATCGTTCAGCCCTACTTTACGATAGCAGAATATTCACTTTTCTTGACAAAGGGTAGCAGAGATTTATCAATAAAAAAAAAATCAATCCTTGAATATGACTGATGGGCATGTGAAAAGAAAGAAAACTCCCTACTATCTGGAATCGGTCTAGGGTTGGATCCATTACACAGTTCATATCACCACCCAAAATCAGGCAGTGAGAGTTCATGTTAGGTAGAACAGATATTAACCCGGATACAAAGGCGGGGTTGTCCCAATTGGGAGCAGATATGCAAGCAAGTGTAACCTGAATATTGTATAGGAAACCAGATACTAGAACATATCGACCCTGTGGGTCTGATATGGACTCGCTTGAAGTAAACTGTATATTTTATGCATTAATATTGCTGTTCCTCTGGCTTTTGTGTTAAATTGTGAATGGTAAAATTGTCCCACCCAAGGATTCTTAAGTTTTATATGATCTCTAGATATCAAATGTGTTTCTTGTAAAAATGCAATTTCAGTTTTTTGTTTTTCAAGGTGAGCAATTTTTTTTTGCCCGTTTCACTGGTCCTCTCATGCCCTTCACATTCCAAAGAATGCAGCAGCTTTAATCGGGTCCTGCAAGTCACTGGTGCCTATATCCAGCAGTCACTGTGCGAGAGGCAGGGGACACCCTGGACATGTCTCCAGTCCATCACAAATAATTCAAAATACAAACGTAAACAAAGAGTTCAGCCTACTGTATTACATGTACATTTAACTCAAATTAAAATAGACTTCAAAATCATATTGCATTCATCCATGTTTCAAATGTGTATGGATGGATTTTGTTTAAAATATTTTTTGGTAAATGTTTTTAACAAAAGCCATCTATCCATCATCTTTACCCGCTTTATCTTTATCGGGTCCTGGAGGTCACTGGTTCGGGTCAGATTTCTTCTTCTTTCAGCCACCTTTCATTTTATGTATTCTTTCATAAACTATGAGATATGGTTTTATTTTATTTATCTTTTGGGTTTTAATGTAAAAAAATAATCGATTTTGGGGCTTTTACAATCGATTCTGATTCGCCACGACTAAGAATCTAGATTCTTTAAAAAAAATTAAAAAAAATTCCTGCACCCCTACTGTATTACCAAGCACTTACGGTAGCCTATTCTAACACAATACCCTACATAATTATCAAAAAACACATACGTTTGGAAGCCATAATGAGGGGCAAAAAGAGTTCATTGCCTCCTGGGATGCTGTTGTCGCCGTCCTTCTCGGTCCAGAGCGGCGTACTCCGCCGTATTCCATTTACGACATAAAACCGTGTTCACAGTACAGTAAAGCATTCCTCCGCCGTTGCACCACGCATAGTACAATATTTTCAGTCGCTGCGTTACGACTTTTGCAACGTAAATACGCGTTCACAGTACAGTATTCCTCCGCCCTTGCACCACGTACAGTACAATACTGTATTCTTGCGCTACTGCGTTATGATGTTTATGACGTAAAACCGCATAACTTGAAATAAGGCTTTTCATAGTAAATGGGAGATGCGTCGTAACCACGAAACGTCATAACTTGAGACGTTGTAACTTGAGAACTACCTGTATTACTATATAATATATAGTTACGTATAGGATGTTTCGCCCTCAGGTGATATGTGAGAGACGAATTGCTTCGGTGATAATTAAACACACCTTTGCAATGTACACAAATCACTTTGGTTTTATCCAAAGCACCGTCTGGTAACAACTTAAAGTGAAATTGTCCATTTAATAGCGTCTCTTCTTTTTTCTCCATCGCTAGCTCTCAAGATAAACAGGAAGTGAAGTTCTTCTTCGTCTACTCCTTCTTCTTCGTCTTCTTCTTCTTGGGTTTTTATGGCGGTTGGTAAACGGAAGTGTGGTTGGCATCCGGTGCGAGATTTTCAAAATAATCGTTGCGTTATGTTATTTTAACGCGTCATAATAAATAAAATAACGCAAATAATTAACGCGCTAATATCGACACCATTAATATATATATATATATATTATATATATATATATATATATATATATATATATATATATATATATATATATATATATATATATACAGCAAACCCCCTACTTACGTACGAGTTTGGGACATAAGAACTGTTCGCAGCTCGATTCTGCCGTAGCTAGGGGGTGAAAATAGCGTCCCGTTCGTAGGTCCTTATTCCGTTCGTAGGCCGCGGAAATACCGCTAACGAGCGCCGCGCACACATTTAAGCATGTACAGTAGTGTACTGTAATGTTAAACATTGCTATTCACATTTACAGAATAAATAAAAATATAATTTCTTACTTTGAGATGGTCAAAGCCGACATCTTAGGTTGCCATGCGTTGATTGTTGTCGGGCCGAGCAGCGCGGCGGCCGGCGAGCTAACCACGGCAGCTGCTCAAGGCCTGTGTTAGCTTCTGCTAGCCAGGCCATGAGCTGGTGTTGGAGCGGCGGTGCGGCGCGATCGGCGATCAATCTGCAGCTGCTGCTCCAGCCTGAGACGTCCACAGAGCTCACAGAGCGATTCCAGCTAGTAATTAATCCATATGATGCGATCCTGGTCACCAGTCTTCAAAGGCCGGCTCCCGGCAGCTAACCTAAAATGGCGTCCGGTGTTCTACATTAATTTGTGACCGGAGACCCCCGTGACTGAACCTAAAATGGCGTCCGGTGTTCTACATTAATTTGTGACCGTGTAAACTGAAGACCTACTTCTTGCTGCCCAAGATTGCAATCATGACAAAAATGATCAGAAATGATCATTTTTATCCATCCATCCATCCATCCATCTTCTTCCGCTTATCCGGGGTCGGGTCGCGGGGGTAGCAGCCTAAGTAGGGAGGCCCAGACTTCCCTCTCCCCAGCCACTTGGAGCAGCTCCTCTGGGGGAATCCCAAGGCGTTCCCAGGCCAGCCGAGAAACATAGTCCCTCCAGCGCGTCCTGGGTCTTCCTCTGGGTCTCCTCCCGGTGGGACATGCCCGGAACACCTCACCAGGGAGGCGTCCAGGAGGCATCCTAACCAGATGCCCGAGCCACCTCAACTGGCTCCTCTCGATGTGGAGAAGCAGCGGCTCTACTCCGAGTCCCTCCCGGATGACTGAGCTTCTCACCCTATCTCTAAGGGAGAGTCCAGACACCCTGCGGAGAAAACTCATTTCAGCCGCTTGTATCCGAGATCTTGTTCTTTCGGTCATAACCCAAAGCTCATGACCATAGATGAGGGTGGGAACGTAGATCGATCGGTAAATTGAGAGCTTTGCCTTTTGACTCAGCTCTCTCTTCACCACGACAGACCGGTACAGCGCCCGCTTCACTGCGGACGTTGCACCTATCCGCCTATCGATCTCACGCTCCAGTTTTCCCTCATTCGTGAACAAGATCCCGAGATACTTAAACTCCTCCACTTGGGGCAGGACCTCCTCCCCGACCCGGAGAGGGCATGCTACCCTTTTCCGGCTCAAGACCATGGCCTCGGATTTGGAGGAACTGATCCTCATCCCGGCCGCATCACACTCGGCTGCAAACCGCTCCAGTGAAAGTTGTAAATCACGAACTGATGAAGCCAGTAGGACCACATCATCTGCAAAAAACAGAGAAGCGATTCTAAGGTCACCAAAACGGATCCTCTCAACACCTTGGCTGCGCCTAGAAATTCTGTCCATAAAAGTTATGAACAGAATCGGTGACAAAGGGCAACCTTGGCGGAGTCCAACTCTCACCGGAAACGAGCCTGACTTACTGCCGGCAATGCGGACCAAGCTCTGACACCGGTCGTACAGGGACCTAACAGCCCTTATCAAAGGGCCTGGTACCCCATACTCCCGGAGTACCCCCCACAGAACCCCCCGAGGGACGCGGTCGAATGCCTTCTCCAAGTCCACAAAACACATGTAAACTGGTTGGGCAAACTCCCACGCACCCTCCAGGACCCTGCTGAGGGTGTAGAGCTGGTCCAGTGTTCCACGACCAGGACGAAAACCACACTGCTCCTCCTGAATCCGAGGTTCGACTATCCGACGGACCCTCCTCTCCAGAACCCCTGAATAGACCTTACCAGGGAGGCTTAAGAGTGTGATCCCCCTATAGTTGGAACACACCCTACGGTCCCCCTTTTTGAATAGGGGAACCACCACCCCAGTCTGCCAATCCAAGGGAACTGCCCCCGATGTCCACGCGATATTGCAGAGTCGCGTAAGCCAACACAACCCTACAACATCCAGAGCCCTAAGGAACTCCGGGCGAATCTCATCCACCCCCGGAGCCTTGCCACCGCAGAGCTTTTTAACCACCTCGGCGACCTCAGCACCAGAGATCGGAGAACCCGACCCAAAGTCCCCAGGCTCTGCTTCCTCAGTGGAAGACGTGCCAGTAGGATTGAGGAGGTCTTCGAAGTATTCCGCCCACCGACTCACAACATCCCGAGTTGAGGTCAGCAGCACGCCACCTCCACCATAAATGGTGTTGGTCTCGTACCTCTTTCCCCCCCTGAGACGCCGGATGGTGGACCAGAATCGCCTCGAAGCCGTACGGAAGTCATTCTCCATGGCCTCTCCGAACTCCTCCCACGCCCGAGTTTTTGCCTCAGCAACCACCCGAGCCGCATGCCGCTTGGACTGCCGGTACCTATCAGCTGCTTCCGGGGTCCCACAAGCCAAAAAGGCCCAATAGGACTCCTTCTTCAGCCTGACAGCATCCCTCACTGCCGGTGTCCACCACCGGGTTCGAGGGTTGCCACCACGACAGGCACCAACAACCTTGCGGCCACAGCTCCGATAAGCTGCCTCGACAATAGAGGCGCGGAACACGGCCCACTCGGACTCCATGTCCCCCGCCTCCCTCGGAACGTGTTCAAAGCTCTCCCGGAGGTGGGAGTTAAAGCTCCGTCTTACGGGAGACTCTGCCAGACGTTCCCAGCAGACCCTCACAATACGTTTGGGTCTGCCAGGTCTGACCGGCATCCTCCCCCACCATCGGAGCCAACTCACCACCAGGTAGTGGTCAGTTGACAGCTCCGCCCCTCTCTTCACCCGAGTGTCCAAGACATGCGGCCGCAGATCAGATGAGACGACAACAAAGTCGATCATCGAACTGCGACCTAGGGTGTCCTGGTGCCAAGAGCACATATGGACACCCTTATGCTTAAACATGGTGTTCGTTATGGACAATCCATGACGAGCACAGAAGTCCAATAACAGAACACCAC
>JBBPBX010103052.1:0-11946 GCA_038048925.1 Garcialebias charrua | reverse complement strand
CATGCCTATTACACGTATATGTAAGTGCCTATTTACATGTATGTGTAAGTGCATATATACATGTATATGTAAGTGCATATATACATGTACTGTATATGCAAATGCATTTAAACATGTAAATGCATATATGTATATATACAAGAATATGCATATATGTACATATGCATAAACATATAGATGTATATATGCATAAACATATACATGTATATATATGCATATACATATAATGTACAGATAGACATATACATGTAAATATAACATGTTCAACTGAAGTTGTGTGTGTTTGTATGTGTGACTGTTTTGTGGTTTTTAAGGACAGTGTTTTGTCAGGACAGTAATGAGCTGTTATCTGATTGATTGTCTGATTGTTTATAGCGTCTGACTGTCCAAACAAACAACTGTCCATAAAAACCATAGTACACTCCTATACACACCTAATTGAACATTAAGGTTGATGAAACCACACGTAGCAAGTAATTCTGTTTAGGAACACAAGAACTAAAATGTACCTTGGTATTCGTGTTTAAAGGAAGTTGATCGTGCTTCTGGCTACCTGCGATCTCCTGACTCTGGACGTGTTCACATGACATCTGTAAGAGATCATTTATACTTATATTTAGAGGAAATTCTACATTTTGATGATAGCTGCTGTCACATGTAAACCAATAAACATTACATGATTGTTTGTTTTTGGCCCAAGTATCCATCTCACATAAAGGAAAGATAAATGGACAGAGTATTTACAAAACTCCTCTCATGATAGGTGGACTAAGATGAAATTAAAATTAGCTGAATGAAAGAAAACTATAAATTAAAAAACTGTGACTAATAATATTGAAGTCATACTTAACAATCCCTGCATTATTTATATAATTGATATCTATGTCATATACATACACACAAATATACATATATACATGTATATAAGCATATCATAAATGCATATTCATGTACTGTACAGTGTATATACATATATGCATATAAATGTATATATGCATATCAGATAGACATATACATGTAAATATAACATGTTCTACTAAAATTGTGTGTGTTTGTGTGTGTGACTGTTTTGTGGTTTTTAAGGACAGTGTTTTGTCAGGACAGCAATACGCTATACAGTAATCAGACAATCCGATAACAGCTCATTACTGTCCTGACAAAACACTGTCCTTAGAAACCACAAAACAGTCACACACACAAACACACACAATTTGAGTTGAACATGTTATATTTACATGCCTATTACACGTATATGTAAGTGCCTATTTACATGTATGTGTAAGTGCATATATACATGTATATGTAAGTGCATATATACATGTACTGTATATGCAAATGCATTTAAACATGCAAATGCATATATGTATATATACAAGAATATGCATATATGTACATATGCATAAACATATAGATGTATATATGCATAAACATATACATGTATATATATGCATATACATATAATGTTCAGATAGACATATACATGTAAATATAACATGTTCAACTGAAGTTGTGTGTGTTTGTGTGTGTGACTGTTTTGTGGTTTTTAAGGACAGTGTTTTGTCAGGACAGTAATGAGCTGTTATCTGATTGATTGTCTGATTGTTTATAGCGTCTGACTGTCCAAACAAACAACTGTCCATAAAAACCATAGTACACTCCTATACACACCTAATTGAACATTAAGGTTGATGAAACCACACGTAGCAAGTAATTCTGTTTAGGAACACAAGAACTAAAATGTACCTTGGTATTCGTGTTTAAAGGAAGTTGATCGTGCTTCTGGCTACCTGCGATCTCCTGACTCTGGACGTGTTCACATGACATCTGTAAGAGATCATTTATACTTATATTTAGAGGAAATTCTACATTTTGATGATAGCTGCTGTCACATGTAAACCAATAAACATTACATGATTGTTTGTTTTTGGCCCAAGTATCCATCTCACATAAAGGAAAGATAAATGGACAGAGTATTTACAAAACTCCTCTCATGATAGGTGGACTAAGATGAAATTAAAATTAGCTGAATGAAAGAAAACTATAAATTAAAAAACTGTGACTAATAATATTGAAGTCATACTTAACAATCCCTGCATTATTTATATAATTGATATCTATGTCATATACATACACACAAATATACATATAATAATAATAATAATAATAATAATGAATTCAATTTATAACGCACTTTTCATTAATGAAAATCTCAAAGTGCTACACGGTGCAACAGAAATTAAATGTCAATAAAACAAGTAATAAAACAAGTAAAATCAATAACAGTATCAACTAAGAACAAAAGTAGAATCATGAGGAGGTAGAGTATGCTCGGTTGAAAAGAAAGGTCTTCAAGCCGCTCTTAAAGTCAACCACAGACTGTGGGACCCTCAGACAGTCAGGAAGAGAGTTCCACAGGCGGGGGGCAGCCACACTGAAAGCCCGGTCTCCCATGGTCCTTAATTTGGTTCTCGGAATGTGAAGGAGATTACTGTTCTGTGACCGCAGCGACCGGGTGATGAGTGTGGAATAAGAATATCCTTCAGATAATCTGGTGAAGCTCCATGTAAGCATTGATGTGTAATGAGAGCAGTTTTGTACTGAATTCTGTAGGCGACAGGAAGCCAATGAAGGTTATGAAGAATGGGCGTAATATGTTCAAATTTACGAACTCGCAACAAGATCCTTGCTGCACTGTTTTGAATATATTGAAGTTTCTGAAGGTTTTTGCCAGGGATTCCAATAAACAGGGAGTTGCAGTAGTCGAGCCTGGAGGAGACAAAAGCATGGACGAGCTTCTCAGCATCGGAAAAAGTTAGGGATGGGCGAAGTCTAGAGATGTTTCGAAGATGGAAGAAGCAAGTTTTAAACAGAAGCTTAATGTGATTTTCAAATGTAAGATTGGAGTCCATTTTTATTCCAAGATTTGTAACAGAGGTGGAGAGGGGGATGTCTTGTCCAGAAAAGGAAAGTGTTGTTATAGTAGATGTCTGTACCTGGTGAGGGGTGCCAATCAGTATGGCCTCGGTCTTGGAGCAGTTTAATTGAAGAAAGTTCTGATTCATCCATGCCCTAATTGCCTCCAGGCAGGCAGAGAGGGCAGTGAGTGAAGATGGAGATGACAAGGTGGAAGATGAGGATGCTCCAGTCCTGATGTAAAGCTGTGTATCGTCGGCATAACAGTGAAAAGAAATGTTGAACTGATTAATAATTTGACCTAAAGGCAGCATGTAAAGGGAAAACAACAGGGGCCCCAGAACCGACCCCTGAGGGACACCACAGGAGACAGAGACTGTCTGGGACGTGGCGTTGCCAAGACTAACACATTCCAGCCTATTGGAGAGGAAAGATTTAAACCAGTCCAGGACGGTGTCACAGAGACCGACCTCCACATGAAGACGGTGGAGGAGGATACTATGGTCCACAGTGTCGAAGGCTGCAGTGAGGTCAAGGAGGACAAGGATGGAGGGAGAGCCAGTGTCAGCAGCCAAGAGGACATGTATATAAGCATATCATAAATGCATATTCATGTACTGTACAGTGTATATACATATATGCATATAAATGTATATATGCATATCAGATAGACATATACATGTAAATATAACATGTTCTACTAAAATTGTGTGTGTTTGTGTGTGTGACTGTTTTGTGGTTTTAATGGACAGTGGTTTGTTAGGACAGCAATACGCTATAATCAGACAATCAGATAACAGCTCATTACTGTCCTGACAAAACACTGTCCTTAGAAACCACAAAACAGTCACACACACAAACACACACAATTTGAGTTGAACATGTTATATTTACATGCCTATTACACGTATATGTAAGTGCCTATTTACATGTATGTGTAAGTGCATATATACATGTATATGTAAGTGCATATATACATGTACTGTATATGCAAATGCATTTAAACATGTAAATGCATATATGTATATATACAAGAATATGCATATATGTACATATGCATAAACATATAGATGTATATATGCATAAACATATACATGTATATATATGCATATACGTATAATGTACAGATAGACATATACATGTAAATATAACATGTTCAACTGAAGTTGTGTGTGTTTGTGTGTGTGACTGTTTTGTGGTTTTTAAGGACAGTGTTTTGTCAGGACAGCAATACGCTATACAGTAATCAGACAATCAGATAACAGCTCATTACTGTCCTGACAAAACACTGTCCTTAGAAACCACAAAACAGTCACACACACAAACACACACAATTTGAGTTGAACATGTTATATTTACATGCCTATTACACGTATATGTAAGTGCCTATTTACATGTATGTGTAAGTGCATATATACATGTATATGTAAGTGCATATATACATGTACTGTATATGCAAATGCATTTAAACATGTAAATGCATATATGTATATATACAAGAATATGCATATATGTACATATGCATAAACATATAGATGTATATATGCATAAACATATACATGTATATATATGCATATACATATAATGTACAGATAGACATATACATGTAAATATAACATGTTCAACTGAAGTTGTGTGTGTTTGTATGTGTGACTGTTTTGTGGTTTTTAAGGACAGTGTTTTGTCAGGACAGTAATGAGCTGTTATCTGATTGATTGTCTGATTGTTTATAGCGTCTGACTGTCCAAACAAACAACTGTCCATAAAAACCATAGTACACTCCTATACACACCTAATTGAACATTAAGGTTGATGAAACCACACGTAGCAAGTAATTCTGTTTAGGAACACAAGAACTAAAATGTACCTTGGTATTCGTGTTTAAAGGAAGTTGATCGTGCTTCTGGCTACCTGCGATCTCCTGACTCTGGACGTGTTCACATGACATCTGTAAGAGATCATTTATACTTATATTTAGAGGAAATTCTACATTTTGATGATAGCTGCTGTCACATGTAAACCAATAAACATTACATGATTGTTTGTTTTTGGCCCAAGTATCCATCTCACATAAAGGAAAGATAAATGGACAGAGTATTTACAAAACTCCTCTCATGATAGGTGGACTAAGATGAAATTAAAATTAGCTGAATGAAAGAAAACTATAAATTAAAAAACTGTGACTAATAATATTGAAGTCATACTTAACAATCCCTGCATTATTTATATAATTGATATCTATGTCATATACATACACACAAATATACATATATACATGTATATAAGCATATCATAAATGCATATTCATGTACTGTACAGTGTATATACATATATGCATATAAATGTATATATGCATATCAGATAGACATATACATGTAAATATAACATGTTCTACTAAAATTGTGTGTGTTTGTGTGTGTGACTGTTTTGTGGTTTTAATGGACAGTGGTTTGTTAGGACAGCAATACGCTATAATCAGACAATCAGATAACAGCTCATTACTGTCCTGACAAAACACTGTCCTTAGAAACCACAAAACAGTCACACACACAAACACACACAATTTGAGTTGAACATGTTATATTTACATGCCTATTACACGTATATGTAAGTGCCTATTTACATGTATGTGTAAGTGCATATATACATGTATATGTAAGTGCATATATACATGTACTGTATATGCAAATGCATTTAAACATGTAAATGCATATATGTATATATACAAGAATATGCATATATGTACATATGCATAAACATATAGATGTATATATGCATAAACATATACATGTATATATATGCATATACATATAATGTACAGATAGACATATACATGTAAATATAACATGTTCAACTGAAGTTGTGTGTGTTTGTGTGTGTGACTGTTTTGTGGTTTTTAAGGACAGTGTTTTGTCAGGACAGCAATACGCTATACAGTAATCAGACAATCAGATAACAGCTCATTACTGTCCTGACAAAACACTGTCCTTAGAAACCACAAAACAGTCACACACACAAACACACACAATTTGAGTTGAACATGTTATATTTACATGCCTATTACACGTATATGTAAGTGCCTATTTACATGTATGTGTAAGTGCATATATACATGTATATGTAAGTGCATATATACATGTACTGTATATGCAAATGCATTTAAACATGTAAATGCATATATGTATATATACAAGAATATGCATATATGTACATATGCATAAACATATAGATGTATATATGCATAAACATATACATGTATATATATGCATATACATATAATGTACAGATAGACATATACATGTAAATATAACATGTTCAACTGAAGTTGTGTGTGTTTGTGTGTGTGACTGTTTTGTGGTTTTTAAGGACAGTGTTTTGTCAGGACAGTAATGAGCTGTTATCTGATTGATTGTCTGATTGTTTATAGCGTCTGACTGTCCAAACAAACAACTGTCCATAAAAACCATAGTACACTCCTATACACACCTAATTGAACATTAAGGTTGATGAAACCACACGTAGCAAGTAATTCTGTTTAGGAACACAAGAACTAAAATGTACCTTGGTATTCGTGTTTAAAGGAAGTTGATCGTGCTTCTGGCTACCTGCGATCTCCTGACTCTGGACGTGTTCACATGACATCTGTAAGAGATCATTTATACTTATATTTAGAGGAAATTCTACATTTTGATGATAGCTGCTGTCACATGTAAACCAATAAACATTACATGATTGTTTGTTTTTGGCCAAAGTATCCATCTCACATAAAGGAAAGATGGATGGACAGAGTATTTACAAAACTCCTCTCATGATAGGTGGACTAAGATGAAATTAAAATTAGCTGAATGAAAGAAAACTATAAATTTAAAAACTGTGACTAATAATATTGAAGTCATACTTAACAATCCCTGCATTATTTATATAATTGATATCTATGTCATATACATACACACAAATATACATATATACATGTATATAAGCATATCATAAATGCATATTCATGTACTGTACAGTGTATATACATATATGCATATACATGTATATATATGCATATACTGTACAGATAGACATATACATGTAAATATAACATGTTCTACTAAAATTGTGTGTGTTTGTGTGTGTGACTGTTTTGTGGTTTTAATGGACAGTGGTTTGTTAGGACAGCAATACGCTATAATCAGACAATCAGATAACAGCTCATTACTGTCCTGACAAAACACTGTCCTTAGAAACCACAAAACAGTCACACACACAAACACACACAATTTGAGTTGAACATGTTATATTTACATGCCTATTACATGTATATATAAGTGCATATATACATGTATATGTAAGTGCATATATACATGTATATGTAAGTGCATATATACATGTACTGTATATGCAAATGCATTTAAACATGTAAATGCATATATGTATATATACAAGAATATGCATATATGTACATATGCATAAACATATAGATGTATATATGCATAAACATATACATGTATATATATGCATATACATATAATGTTCAGATAGACATATACATGTAAATATAACATGTTCAACTGAAGTTGTGTGTGTTTGTGTGTGTGACCGTTTTGTGGTTTTTAAGGACAGTGTTTTGTCAGGACAGCAATACGCTATACAGTAATCAGACAATCAGATAACAGCTCATTACTGTCCTGACAAAACACTGTCCTTAGAAACCACAAAACAGTCACACACACAAACACACACAATTTGAGTTGAACATGTTATATTTACATACCTATTACATGTATATATAAGTGCATATATACATGTATATGTAAGTGCATATATACATGTATATGTAAGTGCATATATACATGTACTGTATATGCAAATGCATTTAAACATGTAAATGCATATATGTATATATACAAAAATATGCATATATGTACATATGCATAAACATATAGATGTATATATGCATAAACATATACATGTATATATATGCATATACATATAATGTACAGATAGACATATACATGTAAATATAACATGTTCAACTGAAGTTGTGTGTGTTTGTGTGTGTGACTGTTTTGTGGTTTTTAAGGACAGTGTTTTGTCAGGACAGTAATGAGCTGTTATCTGATTGATTGTCTGATTGTTTATAGCGTCTGACTGTCCAAACAAACAACTGTCCATAAAAACCATAGTACACTCCTATACACACCTAATTGAACATTAAGGTTGATGAAACCACACGTAGCAAGTAATTCTGTTTAGGAACACAAGAACTAAAATGTACCTTGGTATTCGTGTTTAAAGGAAGTTGATCGTGCTTCTGGCTACCTGCGATCTCCTGACTCTGGACGTGTTCACATGACATCTGTAAGAGATCATTTATACTTATATTTAGAGGAAATTCTACATTTTGATGATAGCTGCTGTCACATGTAAACCAATAAACATTACATGATTGTTTGTTTTTGGCCCAAGTATCCATCTCACATAAAGGAAAGATAAATGGACAGAGTATTTACAAAACTCCTCTCATGATAGGTGGACTAAGATGAAATTAAAATTAGCTGAATGAAAGAAAACTATAAATTAAAAAACTGTGACTAATAATATTGAAGTCATACTTAACAATCCCTGCATTATTTATATAATTGATATCTATGTCATATACATACACACAAATATACATATATACATGTATATAAGCATATCATAAATGCATATTCATGTACTGTACAGTGTATATACATATATGCATATAAATGTATATATGCATATCAGATAGACATTTACATGTAAATATAACATGTTCTACTAAAATTGTGTGTGTTTGTGTGTGTGACTGTTTTGTGGTTTTAATGGACAGTGGTTTGTTAGGACAGCAATACGCTATAATCAGACAATCAGATAACAGCTCATTACTGTCCTGACAAAACACTGTCCTTAGAAACCACAAAACAGTCACACACACAAACACACACAATTTGAGTTGAATTTGAATTTGAAACAATTTGAATCAATTTGAATCACTGCAAGTGGACAGGTAACATTAGACCTGCCTTCAAGAAGAACTGGACTAATGACGTATATTCTAGTATAAACGTCACTGAACTGGGAGCACCCACAGCACCACTAACACACTCAAAATGGATTCCACCACAAAGATTCAGCCAGAAGATACACACCACCCATGGCCTTATTGAAAGATTATTGAAAGATTATTGAAAGACTGTTCAGTACAGCAGGACATCTCCCTAAAAAACCAGACTGGACTCAAAAAACTGTGAAAACCAACTTCTTCTGAACTTGAACAATAAATTCTTGTATCAATATTAAAATGTATCAGTTCATGGGATGTTAGGAGACAAGAAATGTCTCGACACTCAGATCCAAGTTTTGAAAATGGTGTCAGGAATTTAAAATATTGTTCACTTTTGATCCATGGTTGACTGGACAATATTTTAACTAGAGTTGATGACAAACTGGAGGTGAAATGATCAGTGTCTGTTCCTTTGTCAGGTCTAATGCCGGGTTTCCACCAGACGCTTTTCGCGCTGCAAAAAATCTCCTACCGCACTGTGTTGGCTGCTTGTCAACAGATGTCTGTTCTCATCGAACATGTCTGCAGACACGCAGTGGGAGCAGCGGCTGGCTCCTTTTCCGTTTGTTTCTTCTACACCGGGCAGATAAAAAATCAGCTGTACATGAGCCTCGTTACTACTTGAGTGGATTTTTTATGAGCCAAACTGCAGCTCCTAAAGTCTTTGTTGAGATTAAAACATTTTTTTATGTTTGGGGTGACCGTACGCTCGAGCGGACAGCGGCAACTGTAAAAATGCCAAGTTTCTTACCGGAGGCTGTTTTCTTCATGGAGGCTCGATGGGTAAGTTTGAAAAGTCCAAAAAAAAGTCCTGTCGTTGTTGCGTGATCACATGGCAGAGTCTATCCCGATTGGTTGCTGCTAAGCTGCGAGCAGCAGAAGCAGGACAAATCGAGCTTCGACAGTCGCTGCTCGGAGGTGACGTGGGAGCGGAAAAAAGCTGCCACTCACTGCCGCGCTGCTTGAACTGCTGTAGATGCGCCGCATCCAACATGCCCGGCCACATAGACTTTCAATGTAAAGTGGCTGCTTCGGAGGCGCGAAAAGCGTTTGGTGGAAACCTGGCATAATGCTCCTTTTTTTCAGACAGATAACTTTAATTTAAACATGTTTACTGCAGTTAAAATGACACATTGGTTCTGCTTTGTGTTAAATAAAAACTTTCAAAGGTAAAATAATTCCTCTCTTATTTTGCTTAATGACATTTAACTCTGCATGTCATCCCTGAAATTCTGACACACAGAATCACAAGTCCAAGTGTGAACTGTGTCACAGAGTAAACACAATAAAAACATGTGTTATCTGCAGCATTGTTCTTTAAAATGGAAAAACACTATTAATGTATTACAGAAAATATGCGTACAGTACACACACTTAATGATACTGTAGACCATTGCATTAGGCAATACATTCAGCAAGTACTTTTACTTTAATACTTTAAGCATTTTTAAAAGCAAGTACTTATTTACTTTTACTTAAGTAAACACAATATAATGGTACATCTACTTTTACTAGAGTACATTTTTGTCTGTTTATTTGTACTTTTACTTATAAACAGTGTTTGAGTACTTTCTCCACCACTGGTCTCCAGCTACAAGTACTTGGGTGTGCACTTGAATTATAGCCTCAGCTGGACCAACAACACAACCAGCCTGATCAACAAAGTTCATCAGAGACTCTACTACCTCAGGCGGCTGAGACGAGCTGGTCTGAGTAGCCCAGTCCTCATCTCCTTCTACAGGTGTGCAGTGGAGAGCATCCTGTGCTACAGCATCAACGTGTGAGCACAGGATGCTCTCCATCGCACACCTGTAGAAGGAGGTGAGGACTGAGCTTCCCAGACCAGCTCTTCTCAGCCGTCTGAGGAAGTAGAGTCTCTGATTACCTTTTTTTGATCAGGGCGGTGGTGTTGTCTGTCTTCACCTCCTTCTACACGTGTGCCGTTGAGAGCATCCTGTGCTCCGGCATCAACGTGTGGCATGGAGGCTGCACAGCTGCAGAAAGAAAAGCTCTGCAGAGAGTGGTGAAGGCTGCACAGAAGATGTTGGAGTCAGTCTCCCCACCATCACAGACATTTACACCTCCAGATGCAGGAAGAGAGCCACCTGTATCATGAAAGACCCCACTCACCCAGCACACAAACTCTTTGCCCCACTCCCCTCAGGAAGGAGGTTGAGGAGCATCAAATGTAGAACCACTAGACTGAGGAACAGCTTCTACCCTGAGGCTGTTAGACTCATGAATAAATAAACAATTAGAAAACAGTAATTACTGCAAAACATCACAACATGCTGATCTGTTTTTTTGTTTCTGTGTTCATTTGTGACCATCTGCTCATACAGACTCATGTCCGTGCTGCTGTTTGTAATTATGTTTTCCTATTATATTAGGGCTTAGTGTATTTCTAGTTGATGTTTTTCTTAGTTATATCCTACATGTTATTGCTGTTTTTCTCTCACATTTTGTTGTTGGATGTAACTGGGACCTTGTGTACATAATCTTGTTTCATCACATGTACCACATGCGGTGCAAATGACAATAAAGATGATTAGACTCTGATTAAAGTTGTACACCTCTTGGACTAGCTGAAAACATGTAAAAATATGTGGCAGGATGTCCCTACGGACATTGAACGCACCACATGAGTGCGGGATGTGATTGGGTCCAAGGCTGGCTTCCGGTATAAAAAGGGCCAGGCTTCAGTGGTTGACTTCACGTCATCCGCCTTCCGGTTCAGACCCTGGCGTCTGCTGGCTGGGTCGCGCCAGCGTAACTGAATGTGCGCTTTAAGGTCGCCGTGATCTACTGTTCCACGACCAAATGTACAAGCCTCCTGCTTCCCTCTACTGTTGAGGTGGAGCTCGTGGTGAGTAAAGCGCTAGTTCGTCTTTCTGTTTTATGTTCAGCTTTTAATTCTAATCTTTGTTTATTAGCTGCTGCTGTTTGTCCTTCACCGT